>BLSH010520306.1:807167-835338 GCA_018402905.1 Glandirana rugosa | reverse complement strand
TAACTCCCAATTATTGAACCTACTCGTACCCTCCAATACCCTACGGGTGAAGAGTCAGTCGGGTGAACTGGTGTGGAGAGGCAGCCAGGAGGGCTGGTGAAAGGGGCAGCTTCAGCCAGGTGGGTTGGCAGTGCAGGAAGAGGTGGTGCTGGGATCAATGGCCACAGAGGGGAACTTACATGCTGTTTCACTATATCTGAGCTACATTCAAAGGGGTTGTAAGTTCCTGCCTGTAATGGGCTGTTGCTAAATCTGACTGGGAACATGTCAGATCATCTCAAAAGTGATTCAGCTGGAGCAAGCAGGATTTGTGCAGGAGGAAAGAGGAGAAGAGACTGTATATAGATGTATATAGGAAGTTGTCTCTGAAGTTGTTGAAGACAAGCGGGCATCCCATAACCTCCCATGCTCATCCAAGTTATTAACCCTCAATAAATAACAAAAAACAAAGCCATGGACTGTTCTCTGACTCTGGGTATTTGTGAAGATTTGGTGTGCCTGGCTGCGCAGGAGTGGGGGATTCCTTTCTTCTGCAACTTCTACAGGGGTAGTGCTACACTTGGCCTCATTTGGTCTATTTTTCACAGGGTTTTAAACATTTTTACATCGTTTTTAAGCATAAAAAATGTTACTGTTGTGGTTAAAACAATAGACATTTTAAAAACTCAGGTTACAGAGTTCTAGCTCTAAATGCCGAAAACTGCAAGTACTTTTTCACTAGTCATCATTAAACATTGCACATGACATTTACAGTTTCCCTTAGATGTATAAAAAAAGTATATAATCTAACTGTGATGGCAGATTTATTTCTGAGATGAAACAAAATATCAGAAACATGCACTTAAAGTGGTATTAAACCCAACCCCCAGCAAAAAAAAAAAAAAAAATATATATATATATATATATATATATATATATATATATATATATATATATTGCAGCTTAGCAATCGTTAGTGGCTGTATTCATTTTCTTTTTTTTCTTTTTTTTTCTACCTGATGATCTGGCCAGTAACACACTTCCTATCAGAGGTGGACTCCTCTATCTATGTAGGAGCAACAAAATTACCCTTGAAAAAGCAGCACTGTCTGGAGAGGGTAGTTTTGATAGACTAGTAGCAAAGGTGTGCGCAGCCTATTGCATTCGAGTTTGCACCCCAAAGCTCAAACACACGTGAATTGGTATATATATATATAGTGACATTATGAAAGGCGAGGTGATGGATGGACATTATGTTTCGCCTCGTATGCATTCATTTGCAGTGAACTAAGGGAAAATCTGGTCCAGGTATTACCAGGCACCTTAGCAGGGTTGGCTCTGGACCAGTTTTGTGGTCTAGTTGTGTCCACCAACAGGTGGTATAAATAAGCAGGAATAAAGCAAAGGTTTGCTCTTACTTGGGACTCAGGAAGCCAAAAACCCTAGAGAGAGCTGCTGAACTGGAGTTTTGCTTTGTGACTGAAAGAAAAGATTTACATTATCTTTGCATTGTGGGTGACTGGGAGAAGCCCTTCACCTCTGAGTTAGGAACCTGGAAATGTTTAGAAAGAGTCTGGATGGAAAGGATTTACTTACTCTGTTTTGTTTGTTTGATTTATCATGCAACCTTTTTAATAAAACTGACTACAAGTCAGCTTTTAAGAAAAACCTGCCATTTGGACTACCTTTTTCCCAGGGAAGATGATCCCCATTGAGCTAACCCCCCACATCTGGTAGATTTTCGGCAGGCATCTTCCTGAACAAGTGGAAAGATGGAGGATGTGTTAAAAGCCCTGCTGCAGGCCACTGCAACCAGCAGCAGGAAACAAACCCCCAAGTTGCAGAGGTTGCGGCAGCGCAGCAGGAGGCCAATCACCAGGCCATTGCAGCTCAGCAGGAAGCCAATCGCCAGATCGCACAGGCCATTGCAGCACAGCAGGAGGAAAATCGCCAGCAGCTGGAGGTGAATCGCCAGGCCATTGCAGGCCAGCAGAAGGCAAATTGCCAGGTCGTTGCAGCCCAGCAGGAGACGAATCGCCAGTTTGGGGAGGCCCTGGTGTAGTCAAAGAAGGGGTCCGCATGTCCTTTGCTGGTGAAACATAAAATGGTACGTACCAGCTATCACCTGCAGAAGATGACACCTGCAGACGATGTGGAAAATTACCTTGCAACTTTTGAAAGACTCGCTGTTTGAGAAGGAAGGCAAAAAGAGCAATGGGCAGGACTGTTAGCGCCCTTTCTGCCAGGAGAACCTCAAAAGGCCTATTATGACCTGAAACCAGATGCTGCCCATGATTATGTGACACTGAAAGCTGAGATGCTTGCACGCCTAGGCGTCACCATTGCAGTCTGGGCTCAATGGGTGCATTGGTGGTCATACAGTACTGACAAGCCACCCCGCTCCCAAATGTTTGACTTAATACACCTCACCATGAAGTGGCTGCAGCCAGAGACTTTGCTGGGCCCTAAGATTGTGGAGCGTGTGGTCATAGACCATTATTTACGTGCGCTTCCTGCCACTTTGAGGAAGTGGGTCAGCCTTGGGGACCCTAAGGCTGCAAACCAGCTGGTGAACCTGGTGGAGAGATTGACAGCTGCTGAGCACTCGTTGAACCCATCCATGCCCCACTTCAATGTCTCTAGGGGTGAAAACCCGCCCAGAGGATCCAGTAAGACTGTTCCAGGGATCAAGGGCGTGGGGAAAAATTACAAGACTGTTGCCACAGATAATGAGACTATGGCCCCAGACCTGGAGACTGGCCCAATAGGTCAGGAAGGTCTCTGAGGCCGTTTAGAAGACTGGGTTAGAACACATAAAATGTTATCGCTGCCATGCGTTAGGTCATATTACTGCTAACTGTTCCCTAAATGATGAACCAATGCAATGTGATAATGCTTACTTGAAAAAACGCATGTCTCTTTTTGCACAGGTGGCATGTACGGCATCATATCAGGGCCGCATGGAAAAACAAATGTGTGGGATTTCAGTTAATGGAAAGACAGTCCCTGCTCTGCAAGATTCTGGTAGTGTTGTGACATTAGTCAAAAGTGATTTTGTAAATCCTGCACTCCTGGGTGATTTGTATACATGGTGACACACGTGACTATCAGACTGCTGTGGTTAAGTTTGATACCACTTGGGGCACCGTGACACATTCAGTGAGGGTGGTACCCTCACTACTTCATGAAGTCCTAGTGGGGAGAGATTTTCAACACTTTTGAACTTTATGGGAAAACAAAAGGAGTTGGGAGGACAGAGCTCCCCCTGTTGAGGAAACACTGGAACTCACTCTGGACACTTTTGATTGCAAAATTGAAAGAGAAACTGTTGGTGTGTCCAATGGAGGGGTAGAACCTTTTCCTTTTTCTGTAATGGCTGGGGAGCAGGTGGAGCTGGATTCCAGCCCCCAACTTGAGGATAATAAACAAGAAATTATCTCTGACTCTAATAATGAGAGTGGACAGAATGTGGTAAATGACTTTTGTACAGAACAAAAACAGAACAATTAAGAGACTCCACACTCATTAGAGCCAGAGAAAACATTAAAATGATTGATGACAAACCTGGTGAACCTAATGTGGGGGTGGCTTTTCCCTACATGGCTCCTAAAAATAACTTTCTGTATCAAGTGGTAACGCAAGGGGAGGAGGAGGTAGAGCAATTAGTGGTTCCCAAACCCTATCACCGGATGGTATTAGACATATATATCATGTGCCAGGGCTGGGCTCAGCTTTCCCTTTTCAGACCAAGGTGTTTAGCTGAGGGTTAATTGCCAGTATCCGCTTCTACTCTGTCTCACCTGATGACCAAAACCTGCCTTGTTAAGCCAGCTCTGCTGCTATATAAACTGCCTGGATCAGATTGCAGATCCATTAATGTCTAAATCGCTGGCAACAAAAGTGAGTACACCCCTAAGTCAAAATGTCCAAATTGGGTCCAAAGTGTCAATATTTTGTGTGGCCACCATTATTTTCCAGCACTGCCTTAACCCTCTTTGGCATGGAGCTCACCAGATCTTCACAGGTTGCCACTGGAGTCCTCTTCCACTCCTCCATGACAACATCACGGAGCTGGTGGATGTTAGAGACCTTGCGTTCCTCCACCTTCTGTTTGAGGATGCCCAACAGATGCCCAATAGGGTTTAGGTCTGGAGACATGCTTGCAAGGCCATCACCTTTACCCTAAGCTTCTTTAGCAAGACAGTGGTCGTCTTGGAGGTGTGTTTGGGGTCATTATCATAATGGAATACTGCCCTGTGGCCCAGTCTCTGAAGGTAGGGGATCATGCTCTGCTTCAGTATGTCACAGTACATTTCGGCATTCATGGTTCCCTCAATGAACTGTAGCTCCCCAGTGCCGGCAGCACTCATGCAGCCAAAGACTATGACACTCCCACCACCATGCTTGACTGTAGGCAAGACACACTTGTCTTTGTACTCCTCACCTGGATACTACCACACACGCTTGACACCATCCGAACCAAATACCTTTATCTTGGTCTCATCAGACCACAGGACATGGTTCCAGTATTCCATGTCCTTAGTCTGCTTGTCTTCAGCAAACTTTTTGCGTGCTTTCTTGTGCATCATCTTTAGAAGAGGCTTCCTTCTGGGACGACAGCCATGCAGACCAATTTGATACAGTGTGCAGCGTATGGTCTGAACACTGACAGGCTGACCTCCCCACCCCTTCAACCTCTGCAGCAATGCTGGCAGCACTCATACGTCTATTTCCCAAAGAAATTCTGGATATGACGCTGAGCACGTGCACGCAACTTCTTTGGTCGACCATGATGAGGCCTGTTCTGAGTGGAACCTGTCTTGTTAAACTGTTGTATGGTCTTGGCCACCAAGTTGCAGCTCAGTTTCAGGGTCTTGACGATCTTCTTATAGCCTAAGCCTTCTTTATGTAGAGCAACAATTATTTTTTTCAGATCCTCAGAGAGTTCTTTGCCATGAGGTGCCATGTTGAACTTCCAGTGACCAGTATGAGAGAGTGGGAGCGATAACACCAAATTTAACACACCTGCTCCTCATTCACACCTGAGACCTTGTAACACTAACGAGTCACATGACAGCGGGGAGGGAAAGTGGCTAATTTGGCCCAATTTGGACATTTTCACTTAGGGGTGTACTCACTTTTGTTGCCAGCGGTTTAGACATCAATAGCTGTGTGTTCAGTTATTTTGATGGGACAGAAAATTTACACTGTTATACAAGCTGTACACTCACTACTTTACATTGTCGCAAAGTGTAATTTCTTCAGTGTTGTCACATGAAAAGATAGAATAAAAAATTTACAAAAATGTGAGGGGTGTACTCACTTTTGTGAGATACTGTATGTTTTGACCATGTTTGCTTTGTTTATATCATTTTACCTTTTTATTAAAAAATATGATTTTACTGCACTTCTGTCTTGGTCTGATTCATGGTTCCTGACATCATGTTAATCTCTTGAAACCTTGGAAGGACAGAGAGACTTTACTGGCATTGCCAACTCCCCAAAAGGACATGGCCCCCGTGACACCTGAGGTACCCATAACTGAAACCTTGTCAGTGGCACAACAAAAGGACGTTAAAGAGTTTGTGAGTAAGAATAGAGACTTTTCCTCTTACCTACAGGGACTGACCGCAGTTATACAGCATGACATAATTACGGAACCAGGCGTCAATGTGAATGTAGTGTAAATGTAAAGCTGTCCCGAATCAGAGATGGTGAAGAGCACCCGGTCATCTACCTGAGCAGAAAATTAACAGACATGAGAAAAACAATGCCATTGTTGAGAAGGAATGTTTAGTTATCAAATGGACCTTAGAGGCCCTGAAATATTACCTGTTGGGGAGACCATTCAAACTAGCCACTGATCATGCCCCTCTGAATGGATGTGTGATAACAAGGAGAAAAACAGTTGTGTGACAAGGTGGTTCCTTGCTCTGCAAGCATTCAAGTTCACAGTGGAACATAGAGCTGGGAAACTCCAGAATAATGCAGATGCCCTTTCCCGTATCTATTGTCTGGTTGGAACAGTTGCTCAGCCGCAGGGGCTTGAGCAGAGGGGGGGATATGTGACGTTATGCAAGGCAAGGTTTCACCTCGCATGCGTTTATTTATTTTATATTATTTATTTCAGGTACTTTTCAGCACGTTACATGTATATACATTGTATATTCACATCAGTCATTTGCAGTGAACTAAGGGAAAATGCGGCCTAGGTGTTACCAGCCACCTTAGCAGGGTTGGTTTCCGAACAGATTTTGTGGCCCACTTATGTCCACCAACAGGTGGTATAAATAAGCAGGAGTAAAGCAAAGGTTTGCTCTTGCCTGGAACTCAGGAAGCCAAAAACCTGAGAGAGCTGCTGAACTGTCATCTTTTAAGAAAAACCTGCCTGGAAGGTGATCCCCATTCAGCTAACCCCCACAATATATATATATATATATATATATATATATATATATATATATAGCAGTAGGGCAATGGACAGTGTCAAAAGAGCAGTGTTAGTAGTTCTATTTTTTCTTTATCATTACTTTTTTACAATTAAACTTCTTACACTTTTACATTTTCTTTTGCAATTTTTTCTTTACAATTTTTTCTTTACAATTTTTAGGAGCCCCGTTGGGGGGCTTTGGTGAAATATCACAAGTCTATAAAGACCCCTGCGGTCTCACTTTTGGGACAGACAAAGGGACTGAGGATAGTTATCCCCCAGTCCCTTTTTCTGCATCCAAGCAGCAGGGGAAATCTATACAGAACAGGGTGATTAGGGTGTGCCCAGGCACACCTGGTACACCCTGTGTGCACACCTATGATTAGTAGATTTAGATGTACTTTAAATAGGTTACCAAACGCAAGCCTACCTTCAGCCAACACATTTTAGGCAGCTATAGAAACAGTTATTTTCTTTTTGGGATAGCAATTTTAACTAAATGAATAACAGCTGACCATTGTAAGCACCCTGTCGGTGTTAAATACGCTTAACTCTCTAACTACCATTTTTTCTTCACAGAATGGTCTGTTAAAGAGAGTTAGAAAAAATAACATCAGGATCAACTGGTAAAACAATGTGTTGTAGTGCCTTGAAAAAGTATTCATACCCCTTGAAATTTTCCACATTTTGTCACATTACAACCAAAAACGTAAATGTATTTTATTGGGCTTTTAGGTGATAGACCAACACAAAGTGGCACATAATTGTAAAGTGGAAGGAAAATGAAAAATAATAATGTGAAATTTATAAATTGATAAATAATTATGTGAAAAGTGTGGAGTGCATTTGTATTCTGCCCCCTTTACTCTGAAACCCATAACTAAAATCTAGCGGGACTAATTGCCTTCAGAAGTCACCTAATTAGTAAATACATTACACCCGTGTGTAATTTAATCTCGGTATAAATACAGCTGTTTTGTGAAGCCCTCAGAGGTTTGTTAGAGAACCTTAATGAACAAACAGCATCATGAAGGCCAAGGAACACACCAAACAGGTCAGGGATAAAGTTGTGCCCAAGCTTTGAACATCTCACAGAGCACTGTTCAGTTCAACATCTGAAAATGGAAAGAGTATGGCGCAACTGCAAACCTACCAGGACCATGGCCTTCCACCTAAACTGACAGGCCAGGCAAGGAGAACATTAGTCAGGGAAGCAGCCAAGAGTCCCATGGTAATGAGAGGGGGGGGGGGTGCAGAGATCCACTGCTCAGGTGGGAGAATCTGTCCACAGGACAACTATTAGTCGTGCACTCCACAAATCTGGCCTTTATGGAAGAGTGGCAAGAAGAAAGCCATTGTTGAAAGAAAACCATAAGAAGCCCCATTTTCAATTTGCGAGAAGCCATGTGGGGGACACAGCAAACATGTGGAAGAAGGTGCACCATCCCGACCGTAAAACATGTTGGTGGCAGCAACATGTTGTGGGGATGCTTTTTTTTCAGCAGGGACAGGGAAGCTGGTCAGAGTTGATAGGAAGAGGGAGCCAAATACAGGGCAATCTTAAAAGAAAACATGTTAGAGTCTGCAAAAGACTTGAGACTGGGTCAGAGGTTCACTTTCCAGCAGGACAATGGCCCTAAACATACAGCCAGAGCTACAATGCAGGAGTCACGCTATGCCTTGTGAATGGTCCCGTAGTCTTTTGGGATTTGTGATGTGTCTCAGAAGACTGCAGGGGAAGGAAGGGGGCTGAACCTCTGGATCAGTTTGCCATGGCAATCTGAGCCGGAAGTAGGGTTGCCACCTCATCCCTTTAAAACCGAACACATACTAATTACACAGGTTCTGTGGCTGATTAACCACTTGACCACTGGGCACTTAAACCCCCTTCCTAACCAGACCAATTTTCAGCTTTCAGTGCTCTCACATTTTGAATGACAATTACTCAGTCATACTACACTGTACCCATATGAAATTTTCGTCCTTTTTTTCACACAAACAGAGCTTTCTTTTGGTGGTATTTAATCACCATTGGGGTGTTTATTTCTTGAGAAATAAATGGAAAAATAGAGAAAATTTTGTAAAAAAATGCATTTTTCTTTATTTCTGTTATAACATTTTGCAAATTAGCAACTTTTCTTCATAAATTTTGGCCAAAATTTATACTGCTATATATCTTTGGTAAAAATAACCCAAATTTGTGTATATTATTTGGTCTTTGTGAAAGTTATAGAGTCAAAAAGCTATGGTGCCAATCACTGAATATTGATCACACCTGATACACTGACGGCCTATCTCATTTCTTGAGGCCCTAACAAGACAGGAAAGTACAAATACCCCCCAAATTACCCCTTTTTGGAAAGTAGACAGTCCAACTAAATATGTAAGAGGCATGGCAAGTTTTTTTTGAAGTTGTCATTTTTTCCCACAATTCTTTGCAAAATGAAGATTTTTTTTTCTTTTTTTTTTTCACAAAATTGTCATATTAACAGGTTATTTCTCACACCCAGCATATGCATATCACCAATTACACCCCAAAACACATTCTGCTACTCCTCCTGAGTATGGTGATGCCACATGTGTGAGACTTTTACACAGCCTGGCCACATACAGAGGCCTAACATGCAGGGAGCGCCATGGCGTTCTTAGGACATAAATTACACATATAATTTCCTGACTACCTTTTGCACTTTTGAAGGTCCTGGAGCACCAGGGCAATGGAAACGCCCAAAAAATTACCCCATTTTGGAAAGTAAACACCCCAACGTATATTCTATGAGGCATAATGAGTCTTTTGAAAGGTTCATTTTTTCCATAAGTTTTTGGAAAATGTGGAAAGAAAATGAAAATGCATTTTTTTTACACAAGGTTGTCAATTTATACAATATTTCTAACACACAGCATGTACCCAGCAAAAATGTCACCCTAAAATATATTCTGCTACTCGTCCCGAGTATGGCGATGCCACATGAGTGACACTTTTACACAGCCTGACCACATACAGAGGCCCAACATGCAGGGTGCACCATCAGGCGTTCTAGGGGCATACATTTCAAATCTAATTTGACTACCTATTACATTATTGTGAGGCACTGTGGTGGCACTGATGGGCGCTGTAGTGGCACTGATGGGTGCTGTAGTGTCATGGATGTGTCATTCATGAGAACTGATGTGGTATGGATGAACATGAATGAGGCATAAATGAGCACGAATGGGGGTGAATAAGCCATAGATGGGGATGACTGCGCACGGATGGATGGGTGAGCACGGATGCATTGGTGAGCATGCATGCATGGGTGAGTACGGATGGATGGCTGAGCATGGATGGATGGCTGAGCACGGATGGATGGGGGAGCACGGATGGATGTTGGAGCACGGATGGATGGTGGAGCACGGATGGATGGCGGAGCATAGATGCATGGGTGAACACGGATGAGGCTGGATGGGTGAGCACGGCTGGATTGGTGAGCATGGATGAGGCTGCATGGGTGAGCATGACTGGATTGGTGAGCACAGATGCATTGGTGAGCATAGATGCATGGGTGAGCATAGATGGATGGCGGAGCACGGATGCATGGGTGAGCACAGATGGATGGCAGAGCACGGATGCATGGCTGAGCATGGATGCATGGGTGAACATGAATGCATGGGTGAACATGAATGCATGGGTGAGCACGGATGGATGGCGGAGCACGGATGCATGGGTCAACACGAATGCATGGGTCAACACGGATGAGGCTGCATGGGTGAGCATGATTGGATTGGTGAGCACAGATGCATGGGTGAGCATGGCTGGATGGGTGAGCACGGGTACATGGGTGATGGATGAGTGAGCATGGATGGGTGAGCATGGATGCATGGGTGGGTGACAGATGCGTGAGCACGGATGCATGGGTGACAGATGAGTGAGCACGGATGGGTGAGCATGGGTGATGGATGAGTGAGCACGGGTGCATGGGTGACGGGTGAGTACGGATGGGTGAGCATGGATGGGTGGGCATGGATGCATGGGTGACAGATGGGTGAGCACGGATGCATGGGTGATGGATGGGTGAGCACGGACGCATGGGTGACGGATGCGTGAGCACGGAGGGGCGAGCACGGATGCATGGGTGACGGATGAGTGAGCACGGATGGGTGAGCATGGACGCATGGGTGACGGATGGGTGAGCACAGATGCATGGGTGACGGATGGGTGGGCACGGATGGGTGAGCACTGATGCATGGGTGATGGATGGGTGAGCACGGATGGGTGAGCATGGACGCATGGGTGACAGATGGGTGAGCACGGATGCATGGGTGACGGATGAGTGAGCACGGACGCATGGGTGACGGATGGGTGAGCATAGATGCATGGGTGACAGATGGGTGAGCATGGATGCATGGGTGACAGATGGGTGAGCATGGATGGGTGAGCACGGACGCATGGGGGACAGATGGGTGAGCACGGACGCATGGGGGACAGATGGGTGAGCATGGATGCATGGCTGACAGATGGGTGAGCATGGATGGGTGAGCACGGACGCACGGGTGACGGATGGGTGAGCACGGGTGACGGATGAGTGAGCACGGACGCATGGGTGACGGATGAGTGAGCACGGATGCATGGGTGGCGGATGGGTGAGCACGGATGCATGGGCACGGATGGGTGAGCATGGATGGGTGAGCATGGATGCATTGGTGACGGATGGGGGAGCATGGATGCCTGGGTAACGGATGGGTGATGGGTGGGCACGGATGGGTGGGCATGGATTCATGGGTGACGGATGGGTGAGCATGGGTGATGGGTGGACACAGATGGGTGGGCATGGATGAGGGCGTGGGCATGGGTGAAGCTGGATGGGGGTCCCTGCCTGGCACACAGCGGTGCTGTGGGCACTTCAGATCCTGCCCACAGCACCGCTGCATCTCCTCTCTCCCCCTCTTCCGCCGGCTTGTTTACATGTGATGCTCAGTCATTTGACGGAGCGATCACGTGGTAAATGGCCGCTCCAAGCGGCCATTTACCGTGATGCGCCGGGTCTCATAGACCCGGCGGTCACGGATGCTCCCAGGTGCGCGCCCCAGGGGGCTTGCGGGAGCGCGATTCTGGGAGGACGTGTTATAACGTCCTCCCAGAACAATGGGTGCCACTTGCGGCCGTGTAACTACGTTACACGGTCGGCAAGTGGTTAAGGTGGTAATTAAACTCACTTGGCGCCTTATCTGTATTAAATTAGCCTCAGAACCTGTGTAATTCATATGTGTTCGGATTTAAAGGGATGAGGTGGCAACCCTAGCCGGAAGTGGAAGCGGGTACTTGTCAAAACTAGGTACCGGCTCCCCCCTCTCTCCAAAAGTGCCAAATGTGGCAGTGAAGGGTGCAAATAAGCGGAGCTTCCCCTTTTGAGTGGAGCTCCGCTTTAAGAATGTATTAAAGAGGAAGTAAACCCTAATGGGTTTTACTTCCTCTTTATTACCCTGCAATGTAAAAGCATAAATGGGTTAGTATGCATGGCCCTTACTTGCATTGGAAGCCCGCGATGTCCTGCGATGTATATGCAGGGAACCTACATTTAAGCCTTATTATAGGGTTGACAACCACTTTAAGACCAGGCCTTTTTTGGCACTTTTTGTTTACATATAGCAATCAGTTTATTTGCTAGAAAATGACTTAAAACCCCCAAACATTATATATTTTTTAAAGCAGAGGCCCTAGAGAATAAACTGGTGGGTTTTGCAATTATATATGTCACACACGGTATTTGCGAATCGGTTTTTCAAATGCAAAACCTTTACTGGTTACCACTTAAGATTTACAGAGGAAGCCTGGTGCTAGCATTACTGCTCATAATGTGACGTTTGCGGCGATACCTCACAAGTGTAGGACAATCGCTGTTTCTGTGCGAGCAGGACCGTCACTCACGTTTGCCTTTGTACGCTAGCACAGGGGGACAAGGGCACTTTAAATTTTTTGTTTTTTTAATTTTTAAATTTAGTTATTTATTTTTTACACTGTTGCTTTAAAAAACATTTTTGATCACTTTTATTGCTGTCACAAGGAATGTAAACATCCTTTGTGACAGCAATAAGCAAGCGACAGGACTCCAAATCCCTCCTCTGCCCCTGAAAGCATTCAAAACACCAAGATCAGTGTTTTTGTATAGTTTTGATTTTCAAAAAAATGTGGAGACCAATCAAAGCCGATCTCAGCTTTGTATGGGTCTAAGACTAGCCAACGGACATATGGGCTAGTAGTTCGGGTCTCCTGGTGGGATAGGAGAGCCAAAGAGAGCCATGGAAGGCAGCGGGAGGGGTAAGGATGTCCCCTCCAGTGGCGGCCCATCCTATCCATGCGCCCAGCCCCCTGATCTATGCAGAGGACACATGGATTCCAATGCGGGGGTGTTTTTATTTTGAAGCATGTGATTAGAGCCAGAGGCTCTAATATGCTTCAAAAAAGGGTGAAGCACTGCACCCAAAGCCCACCAAGTTGTGTGACAATAGCAAATGACTATTCGCTAGTGCCGCACTGATCCTCCTCCCGGCCAATCAGGAAGCTGGTCTTGAGACCCTTCACCCGATTGGCTGAAAGGACAGGCGATCCTATTGGATGCCTAGGAGGAGGAGGAGGGAGGAGCCGCACAAAGGAAGCTGCCGTGATGCAGAAGAGGAGGAGAAGAGGAGGTAAGTGCCTGGCTTGATGGGGGGTGCCTCTTGATCTATCAAGATCTGCTCAAAATAGACATATGGGCGATGTGTTCGCCTTCCGTCCAGTGGATGGAATCGGATGAAAACAGACATGCAGTCCATTTTCATCCGATCTTGCAGTGGGTTTGCTCAGAGCAGCCCTGCTCCTTCTCTTCTTGGGTCTCCTGCCGGTGCTCCAGGCCCCTCCCTTCTGCCTAGTGCCCCCATAGCAAGCAACTTGCTATGGGGGCACCCAAGCAGGCTTGCACTCAAGCCGCTGATCTGTGTGTTCATTCACACAAAGAGTGTGTCTCAGCCCCGTCCCTGCTCTCTCCACATTGGCTCACTGGCTATGATGGACAGTAGTGGGAGCCAATGACTTCCACTGCTTTCAGGAGCCAATGAGGAGGGAGAGACCCGGGAGAGCCAAGGCTCTCGTGCACATTGCTGGATCAAGATGGAGTTCAGGTGAGTTTTAGGGGGGGTTGGGGGTGCTGCTGCTCACAGAAGGCTTTTATACCTTTATGCATAGAATGCTTGAAGGGAAAAATCTTTGAGCCTGTATAACCACTTTAAACCATGTGTAGCTTAAAATGTCTTTTGCTAAGCGGGCAAAGCTATGGCCGCTAGAATCAAAGGCCAGCGCCTAAAATCTAGAATACACCACCTCTACCACCCAATTACCAAAAAAAAGATCATTAACCCCCAGGCTATAGCTGACACGTTCAGCGCATATTATAGTAGCCTATACAACATCAAAAAAGAACAAGGCAACCACCAACCATCCCAAAAGGAAATAAACGCCTTTCTCAACCACATTACACTTCCCTCTTTAACCCAACAGCAATTATCTACCCTCAACGACCCATTTACCACCCAGGAAGTCCTACAAGTAATTCACAAATTACCAAATTCTAAATCCCTGGGTCCGGACAGGTTCACTATAAAAAAATTCCGGCAAATCCTAGCGCCTCTCCTAACTAAAGTTTATAACAACGCTGCCTCCTCTTCATCTTTCCCTTTGGAAATGCTAAACGCACTAGTGATAACCATCCTAAAACCAGGAAAAGAACCCACATCCCCAAAAAACTTTAGGTCAATTTCCGTCCTTAACATTGATCTAAAAATCTACGCAAAACTAATAGCAAACAGGATGGTAGACATACTCCCCTCTTTAATTTACATGGATCAATCAGGCTTTACAGAAGGCTGTCTAACCTCTGATGCAACTAGAAGAGTGATAAATGTCATTCACCACTCAGAGGTTTAAAGAATGCCTTCACTGCTCCTCTCTTTGGACGCAGAGAAGGCATTCGATAGAGATCATTGTAGCTACTTCTCCGCAGTTCTGACCAAGTTCGGATTCCACGGCCACATCTTCCAAGCCATTATGGCATTATACGCCAACCCCTCGGCATGCGTCCAACATCCTATCAGCCCCTTTTCAAATATCAAATGGCACTAGACAGGGCTGCCCCCTATCCCCTCTGATCTTCAACCTGCTGATGAAGCCATTAGCAGAACATATCAGAGCAAACTCAAAAATCACAGGCATAACCATAGCATCCCAGGATCACAAAATCAGCCTATTCGCTGACGATGTTATCCTCATGCTCACTAATCCTTCCAGCTCATTGTCTGAAATACATAAGACTTTATCCTGGTTCAGTATGATATCCTTTTATAAAGTAAATGACACAAAATCCTTTATTCTTAATCTAGAGATTAATGCAACCAGTAGCAATCTCATCCAAAACCTATTCCTATTCACCTGGTCTGACAACTCTATAACATATCTAGGAATTCAATTAACTAGATCAGCTAGAACCCTCTTTCAGGCAAACTACATATCATTCCGCACCAAGCTCCAACAAGATCTCAACAACACAGCTAAATAAGAATTCTCATGGATGGGGAGACTAGTGGCATTTAAAATGCTCCACCTCCCTCAACTTCTCTACCTCTTCAGGACACTACCAATTCCAATCACAGCTTCCTATTTTAAATCATTACAATCAATTCTATCAAGATTTATATGGCAAGGGAAAAAATCCTGATGTGCCCACATAAAACGTATAAAGCACTGATCAGCAGGAGGCAGGAGCTATGTGGATTTCTCAGATTATTACCAAGCCTCCCTACTCGTACAACTGAAAGAATGTTTTTTACCGTCCCCTACTACGACATGGGGTAAAAGTGAATCATACTACATACCCGATCACTCCTTATATTCCTGGATCAACAGTATTCCTCTGGGAGCTTATATCCCAACTAATATCCCTCCAACAATGACTGCCTCACAGAAAGCCTGGAAATCTTTACTCCACTCTGCCCATTCACACTGACAAAGCACTACCCTTTAAATTCCGATCACAGCTCTACACCACACCATAAACTATATCCTTCAAGGATTGGCAAGCAAAGGGTATAAAATACATTAATGACCTGTTCCACGACGACACTCTCATTCCATTAGTAACCCTACAACAGACTTTTCTTCTTCCAAACTCAAGCCTGTATAAATACATGTGTATGACACACTGCGCACTAAAGATCTCACCCTGGCCAATACTAATACCCCCCTCTGCACTGCTATTTTACACCGCTAACCCATCCAAAACTAAAGGAATCTCACTTTTTTATTCCACTCTCCAACAGAAAGACACCTTCACTAAGTCAACCCCCATTCTCAGATGGGAAACAGACTCGGGGCTGTTTTTCCTTTTACGGAAAAACAGGGGTCCAGAGCATGTAATAACACATATAGTCACAAGCTGCTCCACCCTATTGGAACTCTCTGTCAAACTTCTGCTCAGATGGTACCTTACTCCAGACAAAATACCCAAGTTCAGCCAGTCCACATCAGACCTATGCTTGAGGAAATGTGGATTCAGGGGAGACCTTATCCATGTCTTTTGGAGCTGCCCCAAAGTAATAGCATTCTGATGCACCACCTTCCATCTCATATCTGCAGTGACACAACAAACTATCACACTAGGGTTGCCACCTCATCCCTTTAAAACCAAACACATATTAATTACACAGGTTCTGTGGCTGATTAAGGTGGTAATTAAACTCACTTGGTGCCTTACCTGCAGCCAATTAGCCTCAGAACCTGTGTAATTCATATGTATTCGGGTTTAAAG
Organism: Glandirana rugosa; assembly: GCA_018402905.1. Classification (NCBI taxonomy): domain Eukaryota; kingdom Metazoa; phylum Chordata; class Amphibia; order Anura; family Ranidae; genus Glandirana; species Glandirana rugosa. Next base: position 819,114 of record BLSH010520306.1, on the reverse strand, counting down.
GGATGAGGTGGCAACCCTATATCACACCTTCTCCCAGTCTAGCACTTCTATCCCTAGAAATGGAATCATTTCCACCCAAATTACGGCACACAATCACTCGTATCCTCCTAGCAGCAAAACTCAACATTACCAAATTATGGAGGGACACTGACCCCCACTTCCATGAGGGATGTAATAGACCTAACCCAACTCCACTACTCGCATGAACAATTCACAGTATTCCACTCAGATAGAGCAGATCATTTCTCCCGTATGTGGTAACCATGGAATGAATGGAAAATGTTAAATTTATGAATACAAGGACTCCCTCTTTCCTGGGAGATGTAAATGGAAGATGAGATGGCCACCACACAATCTCTGGTGGTCTTCGCAACCTTCCCAAAACAACTCTAGGGTGGAAACTTACCCTTAACATGTAACTGTAATGATATCACATGCGGGACACACAAAACTCCACCATTTTGTCACAAGTACGCCATGACAGTTCTAATGTAGGACAAAACCCCTTGTCCTCCCTCCCTTCAACTTAGGAATTTCTGCGTCCATTGACACCTCCAAGAGGTCTAGCTGTGTTTGCCAGGCCTGATCATAAACCAATAAATCAGACCCATTAAAATCATAATTGGTATTGCTAATTGTTGGAGACCTAACACTCCAGATCAAAGGTTAGTGGTGGCAGAGAAAGGGTTAATTGCTTGAATTAGCCCGGTAACAATCGCTCTCAGGCGGCTGGCACTTAGACGGTGGTCCTGCAAGGTGGAGAATCTTTGTGCGGAAAGCAGCTGAGAGTGGTATTGTTAATTAGCGTCACCAAAACTGTCAGACTCACAAAGGTATATATTCTACACAGAACATATTTAACACCGCTAAGGATATCTAGACACAAACAAGAACAAAGGGCCTCTTGCCCAATGTGCGGCCAAGCAACAGGAACATTTTATCACCTAATATGGAACTGCCCCGAAATACAGGGTTTTTGGTTACAAATTGTGAAATTTCTCCATGATACAATGGGATCTCCCCTCACACTGTGCCCCAAAACATGCCTGCTGGGAATTCTCCCAGAACCAGATATGGACAAATTTCTCAAAATATTCCTAAATGAAACACTCTTCTCAGCTCAGAAAACAATTGCCAAACATTGGATGAGACTCAAACTACATGACTTCAACAGCTGGATAACAGAGGTAAATAACACGTTACCATATAAAAAAACTCATATATACCCATAGAGGATGCCCATCTAAATATGATAAAATCTGGGACAGATGGCTGCAAGCTCCGGAAACTTGTACCTAACCAGGTAAACAATCGTCCCCATCAAAGGACCTCGCACCTCTCCAATGGAGTTACACAGCATAATGGATCCAGTGTATCTTTGAACAGCATGTCATAAGAAAGATGTATGTACTGTCTCTTTACGTTGTAAAGTGTCTTGGTTTTGTACATGTAATGTAAAGTGTCATCTGATAACTCTTGATGATAAATATGCCTTGATGATAAGTCATATATTGTAACTATAATTCAGCTGTATATTGTATCACAATAACGTTTTTTGTTAAAGTGAGAGTGGTATTGTTACATTAGTGACAAGCACGGTGTGAGGTCAAGTGTGTCCCCGGTCACCCATCGGTGAGGAGGGCAGCGATCTGATACCCACGTTCGTCACAGTAACTATTACACTGTCATTCTATTAGAAGATCAACACACTCAGGATTGCATTATGAATGTATACTATTACAGGAGGTCGAAAGAGTGCATACAGATCTCTCTCCTATAATATTCTTAATCTTAACCTAGTACTCACATTGTAACCATTTTACACATGTACCAGGTGTAATTTCTGAAAAATGTCCTACCCTGTGTTATCATTGCTTCATTACATTTAACAACAATACTAATAACAATTTCATTGAAAAAAATGTCTTTTGCTTGCTTTTGTAACATTTTTCAGGCTGTAAGGCTGGGTTCACACTATCCGACAAAAAAACGGTCCTACTTTGATCCTACACTGCTGTGCGATTTACGGTCCTACATGGGGTCAAAGTCGGACCGTTTGTCTGTGAACAGGGATCCGACTTTGATCCCCGACAATGCCAGGCACTTTGTGCTCTGGGGATCTTGAAGGGGAACTCTACGCCAAATGTTAAAAAAAAACTGGCATGGGGTCTGGTACGGATTTTAAGGGGAACCCCATGCCGAAAAAAACAGCGTAGGGTCCACCCCAAAATCCATACCATATTTCTCTCCAGGTAAATGGGTAGGGGTACGATGTAACCCATACTCATTTACATAGGGTGGGGGGCCGGCATCTGGGGGCCCATTGTTAAAGGGGGCTTCCAGATTCCGATGAGTCCCCGCCCGCAGACCCCGACAACCACCGGCCAGGGTTGTCGGGAAGAGGCCCTTGTCCTCATCAACATGGGGACAAGGTGCTTTGGGGTGGGGGGCGCAGAGCCCCCCCTGCCCCAAACCACCCATACTCCCCATGTTGAGGGCACGCGGCCTGGTATGGTCCAGGAGGGAGGGGGCCGCTCGCTCGTCCCCACCCCCTTTCCTGGCCTGCCGGGTTGCGTGCTCGGATAAGGGTCTGGTATGGATTTTGGGGGGGACCCCACGCTGTTTTTTCGGCGTGGGGGTTCCCCTTAAAACCGTACCAGACCAAAGGGCCTGGTATGCTCCTGGAGGGGGACCCCATGCCAGTTTTTTCTTTAAAAATATGGTGTGGAGTTCCCCTTCAAGATCCCCAGAGCACAAGTTGCATGCCAAAGTCGGATCAGTGAAGACACTGATGCGACTTTGATCCGACTTCAATGCCTTTCAATGGGCTGAAGTGGGATCAAAGTCGGACAAAAGTAGTACAGGAACCTTTTTCAAAGTCGGTCCGACTTTGAAAAACACAAGTCGGAGCAGTTAAGACGGCTCTCATAGGGAATCATTGTTTTTGTGACATAATGCAACTTGTGCTCTTCATGTCGGTCCGAGAATTGGACTAGTGTGAACCCAGCCTAAATGTCTATGCAGTGTTGCATTGTTTTAATATTTGTTAATTCCATATAGCTTTGTTACTTTGCAAATAAAATATGACTTTACTGCTTTAAACAGTCATATTATTAGTAACAGGTCTCTGTTAGCTTTTCAAACTGACCATACATCTTAATATATTTGTTTTTGGTTTTCTCCTTTTTTTAGTATACAATTTTAATGAAATTTGTGTCACTGTTGGACATTTGTGTAACATTTTAAAGTGATTGTAAAGGTAAATTTAAATAAATAAATAAATAACAAACATGTCTAAATTTACCTGCTCTGTGCAACCCCAAACCTCTTCTTTTGGGGTCCCCCGCTGCTGCTCCTGGCCCTTCCCCTCTGTCCAGTGCCCGCATGTGAAGTTGCATGCCTTGGGGGGGGGGCACTCGTGCATCTTCGCACCAGAGCCCCTCTGCTGCGCCCATTGACACAGATAATGGGACTCGGTCCCTCCCCCTGCTCCCTTGTTACTGGCTTTGATTGACAGCACTGGAAGCCAATGTCTGCCAGTGCCCCAGGAAAGCCAGTGAGACCCATAAGTGTGGGAAGAGAAGAGCTGCAGACGTGCACAGCATGTAAAAGGGGGGGGGGTGCTGACAACTAAATATTTTTTATCTTAAAGAAGAATTATAGTCAAAACTTTTTCTTTTTTTTTCATTTTGATAGAGTAAGGGAAGGTTACAACCCCTCTCTGATTTTATTTTGCCATGTATACAATTGCGGAGATTTACCTTCACTTCCTGTCACATAGCCAAACAGGAAGTGAGAGGAAATCCCTGCAAATTAAGGAAATTTTTTGGGACACCCAGGTCTCCAAAACTAGTGTCCCCTTTGGAAGATGTCCCCTCTATTACTTTTCTGGGGACAACCCAGAATTTGGGATTTTCTTTTACGTCTTTTTGAATGATAATGGTAAACAGTACAAATAGAGAGGTTGAAAACAGGGGGCACAGACAGCAATGAAAACTGAGAGATGTTCTAATCCCTCTCCACTCTTTACAAAACAAAAATATAAGTTTGCATTAAAGTGATTATAAAAATACATTTTTAAAAAAAAAATAACAAACATGTCTATACTTACCTACGAATGGAATTGCACAGAGTGGCCGCAAACCTCCTATTTTCGGGTCCCCTGCTGGCCCTCCTGGCCCCTCCACTCTATCCAGTGCCCCCATGGGAAGCTGCTTCCCATGGGGGCACTCGTGCATGCTCGCACCTGAGTCCCGCTGCTACGTCCATTGACACAGACAGCGGGATTTTGCCCCACCTTGCACTCCCTTGTCACTGGCTTTGATTGACAGCACTGAGAGCCAATGGCTCCTGGTGCCCCAGCAAAGCCAGTGAGACCCAGAAGTGAGGGGAGAGAAGATCTGCAGACGTGCATGGCGCTGGATCGAAGGAGTGCATTAAGGTAAAAAATGTATAGACTTTACAACTACTTTAATCCGTTCCTGCCCAGGCCAATAGCAGACTGACGACCGGACGGTGCGTTCCCACCCTGACTGGATGTCATATGTCTTATCAGGATGTGCCGATCGCTAAAGCGCCTGAAAACCACCCAGTGTGAAAGGGGTCTAAAGATGCAGAAAAAAAAATCATCATTCACTAAATTTTACCTGTGACTCTCTTTTAAAATTTTTTGAGATTTTTTATTTTTTTTTACTTTATGGGGAACGCAGCAATAACAGTGAGACTTCTCCTGTTACAACAAGAAACATGAAATATATGGTAGTGCTCTGCTACTTCTAGAGTATCTGCAATAGGTGATTAAGGTCACCAGAGTCAACTGAATGCTAAATGTAAATTGGGATGGACTGGCTCCTTCACATAGTATTTTCACACTTATAATCACAGCTCCGAAAGCTAGTGTCAGTGAACAAGTTTTCTTATGTACATTTAAACTACACCTGTTTAAATCCCAAGATTCAAATTTAGCATAGTGGGAACTTTTCTCTACTTCCAAGCATGTCTTTTCAAAGATTACAACCATCCACCAGCGTCTCATTGGAAATTCAGTGTTATGCAGAGGTCAACAGTTTTCTAGGACTGCACATGTGAAATGATAATTATCTTGTTTTCTTCCTTTGCTTTCCCTGTGAAGGCAAGGTCAATTCCCAGGACATGGTCTTAAGGGAAATCATAAAAATAAAGAGCCAACAAGTCTAAAAAGACTTAAAGGGATTTCAAAAGGCTGAGGAAGCTGTATGCGTCTTGAAGCCGCAGTACATATCTAGGATAAGCTTTAAGTAGTATCTGTCTTGTGTCTTATAATAGAAAGTGATTGGGGAGCAGCTGATCAGATCTCCAGGGATTGAAATCCATAGCGATATCACTTTTTTTTTTTTATCCCATAGCGATATCACTTTTAAAAATTTTATAATAATAATACACTGCTCAAAAAAATTAAAGGAACACTTTTTAATCAGAATATAGCACCAAGTCAATTAAACTCCTGGGATATTGATATGGTCAGTTAAGAGGGGATTGTTAATCAGTTTCAGCTGCTTTTGTGTTAATGAAATTAACAACAGGTGCACTAGATGGGCAACAATGAAACAACCTCCAAAACAGGAATGGTTTTTCCTGTGGAGCCTGGGTTCACACTTTAGCGATGCGGGAACCAGCGAGATTCCAGCGCCAGTTCCCACATCGCATCTCTCCCGCAGCTTCTGTAAACTGCTTTGGGTGGGTGTTAATACAATGTTAATGACACCCCCATGTCGGTTCACAGTTCACAGAGCAAACTGTGGATTTGGACAGGAATTGGATCGCATGGATGAGAACACCCATGCGATCCGATTCCAGTGCGGAAGAAAAAAGTCCCTGCACTGGAGCAAATTCAGCCATACAAACTGTATGAATAAACTCACATTGCACAGACATCGCATGTGATTGGCACCGCAGTGTGGGTGCGAATCACATGTATTGTCTGTGTTCGCTACAGTGTGAACCCAGGCTGAGGCCACTGACATTGTCTTCCCTACTCATCTTTTCTGACTGTTTTTACTAGTTTTGCATTTGGCAAGGGTCAGTGTCACTATTGGTAGCATGAGGCGATACCTGGACCCTATAGAGGTTGCTTAGGCAGTCCAACTTCTCCAGGATGGCACATCAATACGTGCCATTGCCAGCAGGTTTGCTGTGTCTCCCAGTACAGTCTCAAGAGCATGGAGGAGATTCCAGGAGACGGGCAGTTACTCTAGGAGAGCTGGACAGGGCTGTAGATGGTCCTTAACCCATCAGCAGGATCAGACTGAAATGAGAGCATAAGCACCGCTCTAGGCTGGTCTGACTCCAATTACCTCTACTCCAGTTCCAAAACACAGGTGCAGCTCTGCATACAAGATGAATGTAGGAGAAATTTGCTGGACAGCCGCACTCTGTGTAACACCTTTATTAAAGTTTGCATAAAATCAAGAAAGTCACCAACATACAGGAACACAGATGATCAAGGCAGCTTGGCTTATGCGTTTCACACCATGGGAGTAGGGTGCTTAATCATAGCCCATAGGCTATGAGTATGCAGCCAGTTCCTGGATGATGAAGGAATTGATACCATTGAATGGCCCCCACGTTTGGCTGACCTAAATCCAGTAGAACACCTCTGGGACATTATGTTTCAGTCCATCCGACACTGCCAGGTTACACCTCAGTCTGTTCAGGAGCTTAATGATGCCCTGGTCCAGATTTGGGAGGAAATACCCTAGGACACCATCCGTCGTCTCATTAGGAGCATGCCCCGACGTGGTCAGGCATACATACAAGCATGTGGGGCCATACTAACTACTGAGTACCATTTTGAGTTGCTGCAATGAAATATCAGCAAAATGGACTAACCTGTTGTATCATTTTTTCAGTTTGATTTTTGGGGTGTCTTTGAATTCAGCCCTCTCTAGATTGACAATTTTCATTTCCATGAAATGATTTGTCATCCTTTCGTTCCTAATTTAACATTACTCGGTCTATATCAGTATAGATATCCAGCATTGTATTTTTCCCCATTGAGATCTGATGTGTTTTCAAAGCGTTCCTTTAAATTTTTATGACCAGTATATACAATAAGCATGCTCAATAACCCTTTCTCCAACTGACACAAAATAAAAAAGGATTGAAGGGCATCTGTGCTGAAGGTATATGTGGACTGCCATAACTGATATCCTATAGCCTGGGTTCACACTAGCACAAATTGGATGCGGATTTCTCTGCATTCAATTCGCATGTCAGGAGATTGTGATCGGCTTTCTATGGAGCCGGTTCACACATCTCCGGAGCGGGTTCGGTGCAATTTACACAGGAGTCCTGTGCGTCTTTTGTTCCATTACAGGTCCAAATTCAGCCAAAAGGAAGGTCTTTGTGCTGGGGGGCACATCCATTACATCCTATGCTCTGAATTCATCATGTGAAGACTTCTACCATGGGACTCAGTGCTAGACCTTATGTTTTTGATGTTGTGGTCATTACGAAATACAATTGTTGTAAACTTTCTAATATCTACTATAAATGTAACAAGATAAGGTTAATGCATACGTTCATATTACATTCCTATTGGTTGTACAAAACTATGTAATCATCGGTTTGTATTCTACATGACTATACAACAACTCTTTCTTTATTAATAAAAAAAGATTGAAAGCAAATTCAGCCAAACATTTGGGCTGAAATCGGACCTGAAATGGTGAATGGGCATGTACCACACCCTTGCTGGGAGCCATTCTATGCTCCGAGTGAACCCAGCATTACTCAAGTTTACAAAAAAAAGGTAAAACTCTAGTTTTTGTTTTACTGTTACTCCTACTATGTTCTCATTAAAAGAAAACAGGCCCCTTGATTTAATAAAAAAGTGTTGGGAGTTAGCAGCACCATTGGATGACTAAACCGCATAAATGTATGAAGACTAGTGACAGCCAACCATATTGAACAACAAATCAACAAATAAAATTCCATGCAACATTACTGTTTGGGTTGCAGGTACATTTTTTCCATTTTTTTCCCAGAGTGCACAGATGCAGAACTCAAATCTGTAAAGGCACAGATAATAATAACAAAATGAGTTTGTCTCAAACTCCATATGAGTCCTTCAGAAACTAGAATTAAGAAGCTACAACTTTCAATTAAACCATCAACATCAAATCATACCATAAAAACGATCAGTCAACCAAATATGATGAATGCCTGCTTTCCAAGAATATGCAATGCAAATTATTTGTTATCTTTATTTAATTTGTAATTTGTTTAATGGTTTCCATTCAGGCAGGGTATTGCTTCACAAATAAGTCCATGCATCTGTAATTCTACAACTAAGTAGTAAAAGCTAGACCAATTAATAAAACATTAATATTTATTTTATTAGCCTATTGCATGTTCTTTTCGCCATATGATCTGATAGCATCCTTTCATGACATTGTGTCAGAAGAACTCCATTTGAGTAAAAAAAAACATTTTCCAAAAAATAGTGTCACTTTTAAGACATGGCACAAAAATGGCTTTATGGTTTCACCCTCGGAAAAGATTTAAGATAACTACTTTAATAAAAGGCATTATATGTGCCTTGCATTTAAATAAAACATATCAGCATAGTTTGGGATAGATTTTAATTGAATGAATTAAATGATATATACCAGAAAATATATTTTGAAGAAAACCTGTACTAAAATACAAAGACTGGCATGGGTAAAAGGATGACAAGTCCTTCCAAAAAATATGGTTTTGAGTTCACATGCTGCAGGCCTGTTCCATGAGAGTACCTCCGGATGTATGGAAACAAAAGTTTCAACAAGACAGCTGAGTCAAACAGCTAGGCCTGCAAAATGCAAGGGTTACTTATTCAGACCCATGCCTCCCATGTAAAAATATGGCATTTAGTCTAGGTACACTGTGAAAGCGGCTTTGAAATCCTACGACTTCACTTGAAATCATCTGATTTCAAAGCTGCATATTAGTGCAACTTCATGTGTGACTTGGCTGACATCTGTGCGACTTCATGCACAGGTGTCTATGCAAGTTGCACTTGAAATCACCAAAAGTAGTTCAGGAACTACTTTTTCAAATTGGTGCAGCACCGCAAAGTTGGTGTCATATCGATTTGAACAGTTCCACTGCCGACAATAGGGTGCGACGTGTCAAATCGCATGACAAGGCGTACCGGTGTGAACGGGGGCTAAAGTGTATGTACAGCCAAAACTTTTCATTTTAGTTTTCATTAGAATAAAAATAGATTAAAATGCCTCTTAGTAATTATTTTGCTTACTGTATCCCACTGAGGATTTTTCCCTTCATGTCTGTCTTGAAGACGCAGCTCAAAATGAGACAAGAGAGAACTGTCAAAAAACAGGAGTTCCCCTTACTTCTTGCTTTAAAATGTTGGATCTCCTTTTACTTTCTGTCTATCCTTTCTCTATAAAAATGTCTTTACCTATACCTTATAACACCATGGTCAGGGTGATTTTAAGGGCCTTCTGGCAAGATCCTGGGAAAGTGGCAAATCCCACATTTGTGGGAAGAATCTCCAGCACAGTGCATGAACATGTTCTCATTTAGTATTCTGAGGACCAGGCTGTACTGCTAATACACGCAGCGAAATTTAAAAAAATGCTGCTTGCTGTACAGAGATGGGAAAGTGATGACTAATGATGTTCCTGAAGACTCCTATACATCTGGCTTCACAGCTCTTTCAAATTGGAGACTGCACAAGGGTCAGAGTAAGTATCAATTGCAACCCTTATTGATACCATATTGGATCTGTGCTATCTTTACATGAATATACATTTTGTATTTAAATCAGTAGTAAACCACACCAATTTTTTTTAAAACCCTGCAATGTAAAGGCATAATGTGCTTGTATGCATCACAGTGCAGCCCTCCAGTGCCATGCTGTCACTGCTGATAGGTGCTTACATCTTCACCCAGTCTTCCTTCTGGGTCCGCATCATCCTGCCTTCTGATCTGCCGCGCTGCGATGATGTCGCTCCTGCGTATGCGCCTGGGAGTCACAGACTGCGGCACGGAGCTCTGGAGAGACGGCACGGGTATGTCATCCCTTCAGAGAGCATGCACTGGTGACGTCACCAGCTGCATGCAGTGTGAATATATCCTAAACAGTGCAAGTTTAGGAGATATTCGCTGTATCAACAGGTAAGTCTTATTATAGGCTTACCTGTAGGTACAATTGCCAATTGCTTCTACTTTAATTTGTGTCATCAGCTACCTAACTGGGGCCATCTTCATACTTCTAGGCCCCAAAGCACCTGCATGAACTGCTATTGTTATAGATAAGCATAGTGCTTTTATGTTTTGCGTATCAGTATGGCTTACTGAAAGAAGAAGACAGTATACCTCCTAAATTTTGTTCTTATAAATTTGATAAAAAACAGGAGTAGAATACCGTACTAGATTGTTGGTTTTTCAAAACAATTCCAAGCTACTAATGAAAGCAATCATTCCATCTTGCAAAAGATCTAATAAAGTCAGTTTGCTTATTTTAACCACTTCAGATCCGCGCTATAGCTGATTGACAGCTACAGTGCGGATCTGCTTTGCCGGGGCACTGTCAATTGACCCCTTTGCGTGCTCCCAGAGTTCTGTCACAGGTGCCAGCAGCGCGTGCCCACCGCACGCTGCATGAGCGTGCCAGCGGGTGGGGCGGACTCGATGTCCACCGGAGACCCGCGATTGTCTAACAGAGAGCCAGAACGGGGAACTGCCGATGTAAACATGACGGTTTCCCATTCTGCGAGGGGGACATGACAGATCTACTGATCCCTGTAATGTCCTGGCCAGCCCAGCCCCCATACAGTTAGAACACAATGAGGGAACACAGTTAACCCCTTGATCGCCCCCTTAGTGTTAACCCCTTCCCTGCCAGTGACATTTATACAGTAATCACTGGCTATTTTTAGATCTGATTGCTGTATAAATGTCATTGGTCCCAAAAAAGTGTCAAAAATGTCCGACATGTTCGCCGCAATGTTGCAGTCCCGATAAAATTCGCAGATCGCCGCCATTACAAAAAAAATTAAAAAAAAATGCCATAAATTAATTCCCATAGTTTGTAGACGCTATAACTTTTGCGCAACCTAATCAATATACGCCAATTGTGATTTTTTTACCAAAAATATGTAGAAGAATATATATCGGCTAAAACTGATAAATATTATTTTTTTGGACATTTATTATAGCAAAAAGTAAAACATTTTGTTCTTTTTTCAAAATTGTCGCTCTTTTTTTTGTTTATAGCGCAAACAAATAAAAACCGCAGAGGAGATCAAATACCACTAAAAGATAGCTCTGTTTGTGGGAAAACAGACAGGACATCAATTTTGTTTGGGTACAATGTCACATGACCGTGCAATTGCCATTCAAAGAGTGACAGTGCTGAAAACTGAAAATTGGTCTGGGCATCCGTAGTGCACCACCACATTATGGGTGCCAGGTCCGAGCATTCCTAGATGAACAGTTTCCTGGAAAGTGGATTGGTCGTCGTGGGCCTGTTGAATGGCCCCCAAGGTCTCCCGATCGGACCCCCTTAGACTTTTATCTTTGGGGTCATCTGAAGGCAATTGTCTATGCTGTGAAGATACGAGATGTGCAGCACCTGAAACTACGGATACTGGAAGCCTGTGCTAGCATTTCTCCTGCGGTGTTGCTATCAGTGTGTGAAGAGTGGGAGAAGAGGGTTGCATTGACAATCCAACACAATGGGCAGCACATTGAACACATTTTATAAGTGGTCAGAAACTTGTAAATAACTCATGAAAGAATAAAGTTACATTAAAACCAAGCACGCCATTGTTTTTCTTGTGAAATTCCCAATAAGTTTGATGTGTCACATGACCCTCTTCCTATTGAAAAAACAAAAGTTGGATTCAAAATGGCCAACTTCAAAATGGCCACCATGGTCGCCACCCATCTTGAAAAGTTT
>BLSH010520306.1:774474-803284 GCA_018402905.1 Glandirana rugosa | reverse complement strand
GTAAGTACCTGAATTTGACCTTGCATCAACCTCTTTGCAGTTTACTGTACAGCCCGGGCATGATTTTACCCCATATTTCTGATCATCTGAGTAAATGAGTTTAAATCTAGGAGCCATTTGTCTCCGTATTCAAAAGTAAACTTGCGTCAGGTAATGTTAAGAAAAGTAGTATAATTGTAAACACAGCACACTGCAGCTTTAATCCATTAAACAGTTTTAGAAGGACATTTAATAAGGGGATTTACGTCCCAAAAGACCTGAAGCGTATTGCTCTGTTTTCAGTTATGCTCACTGCTTGCATAAGCCACAAATGATTTAAAGAATGCTTACCAGTTCAGCATCTTGTTGACTGATCTCCTGCAGATATGGAATAGTTGCTAGTTCTGCCAGAGCTTGATTAATCACCTGGGAATGATCCTTTACTCGTTGCAATTGACTGAGGATGCTGGCATACTGCAGCCTTTCTATCACACCTGAACATGGAGATCCGCCACTCTGTGCTCAGCAAATTAGGACAAACAAATGTATATTAGATCAGGACACAAGATAATCATTCTGCCTAATACAACACTTTATCAAAGTTATGCCTGACACCGCACCAGATATTAATGTGTGTTTTTATTGCAGTTTGCATAACTAGTTTACAGTCACTTAGTCTTATTGTTGTAGGGACATTTTGTCTGGCAAGCTCACCAATCTGAACAGCAAACATAACCCACTTAAGAAATCCCATGTAATATCAAATGGCAATAACATTTGCTTAATTAGATACAATGGATAAATATGTTTAGATTATAGCTAATGCACTTATTTCTAATAAACAAGTCCAGATAAGGGCAAAGCTTAATCAGAGCAATAGGGTCTGAGTTACTACTTCTATTGCAAATTGTGCATAGGGTTGCCACCTCATCCCTTTAAACTCGAACACATATGAATTACAAAGGTTCTGAGGCTAATTTAATGCAGATAAGGCACCAAGTGAGTTTAATTGCCACCTTAATCAGGCACAGAATCTGTGTAATTAATATGTGTTCAGTTTTAAAGGGATGAGGTGGCAACCCTAATTGTGCACTATACTGTGCTATGTCACTAGGGTTGCCACATCATCCCTTTAATCCAGGACACATATGAATTAAACAGGTTCTGTGGCTGATTAAGGTGCAAATTAAACTCACTTGATGCCTTATCTGCATTCAATTAGCCTCAGAACCTGTGTAATTCATATGTGTCCTGGATTAAAGGGATGATGTGGCAACCCTATATGTCACTGATGCCTAAATTGACACCCCTGACATTTATGAAGCCTTAGAAGAGCGCCACTAATTCATTAGAGCAGTTTGGCATCATAACATTGATTCATGAGAGTGGTTCAGAGTGTGCCTGGGGTTTCCGAAGATCCACCAGCAATGTAGTGGCAAGTCACCTTCTGAAATTGATTTAGCATGTGGATTCATTGCTTTTCAAGCAGAAGATTGATAGCTGTGCAATATGCAAGGTGGCATATTTTTGAAAAGTGCAGTAGTTCACACGATTAATATACCTATCCTGAATCAAACAGAGCGCTGTCTAAATGTAAGATGGGATGATAGCCATGCGCATATGTGGTAGCTGGTCAGGGATTTTATGTTGGCTTTTGGCTCACCTGAGATAGCTGGATCTTATGTTGAATTTCCATAAGCCCTCTGTTAGGAGAACTTGACATTCTGGCTCATGGGCATGTGCTTGAGGTTATTGCTTGAGGCTAATGTAAAAAACACAATACATAACCCATTTTTAAAAAAAAAATATATGAAAGATGATGTTAAAGTGTTCGTAACCCCAAAAACAGCTATTACTGGCAGCCCCTCTACTTTATCTGGCAATAACTGACTCTCCAAGTGTTTTTTTTTTATTTAAAGATGCCCCTAAATACCTTTTTCCAGTGATCTTCAGGCTCCCAGCTGCTCTGATACTACGATCCAGGGCTACAGCGGGAGGAGCCGAAATCTCCCACTGACGTCAGCCGGGAGTCACATGACCGACATGCTGGCTGCTCAGCGCCTCCCCCTGTAGCTATGGATCGTAGTAGCAGAGTGGCCGGGAGTTACGTGAGCGACCTGAAGATCACTGGGAAAAGGTATTTAGAAGTATCTTTTTTAAAAACACTAACAGAGTCAGTTATTGCCAGATACAGGAGAGGCACCTTTTACCCAGGTTGAAGAGACAAGGGCTTCATTCCTACATGCTGTCCATTTCCCCAAACTGGGATGTGGGCATTTGAAGCAGGGCACTTATCAAAATCTGTAAGCCTCTGAGGGAGGGGACCTCAGATATCTACCTCTTTGGGAAATTATTTAATGAAAAGGAACACAAAGACACTTTCATACAGTTCTTCCATTAAAAGAAAACACACACATCAAAAAAAAAAATGTCTTCTGTAGTAATCTAGTGTCAATCAGTGTTAGTCCAGCGATATAGTCCATGTCATTCATCACATTCTGCTACAAACTGAACTGTGCTTGATGCATACATACTGCTAACTGATGTATTCTTGGTGCTGTCAGAATATAAATAGACATGTGCAATTTGTTTCATTCTGAATCAAAATTCAGACAAATCTTCCGTTATTCGGAAATTCGGATGTATCCGAATGATCAAATTACAATAGTAGAAGAAATTTGATTCGAATTGGAAAACAAATATGAATCGAAATCAAATTTGAAAGAATTAGAAATCGATTTTTGAAAAAAGAATACAATAAAATATGAGTAATAAAGCAATAGAATAAAAATAAAAGAATAGTAAATAATAGAATAGAGTTTAATAGAATAGAATAAAATAAAATAGACATTCTTCCGAAATTCGAATAGAATACATTTGAATTCAAATAGAATAGATTAGAATAGAATCCAAAGCAATGGAATCCAAAATAATAGAATAGAAGAGTAGAGAGAATATGATAGAATAGAATAGAAAAAAATATAAAGAATATAAACATCTTCAGAAATTTGAATTTCAAAAAGAATGAATTTGAATAGAAAAGATTCAAAAAGAAAAGAATAGAATAGAAAATAAGAGGATAGAATAGAAAAGACTAGAAATACAACTACTATATAAGGGAATAAAATAGAAATAATATAACCGTTATATTCTTTTTATTTTATTTTATTCTTTTCTATTGATTTTCTATTCTATTATTTTCTATTCTATTCTCTTCTTTTCTATTCTATTATTTTCTAATCTATTTTATTCTTTTCTAATCTCATTCTATTTGAAATCAGAATTTCGGAAGATGGTTATATATTCTTTCTATTTTATTCTATTCTGTTCTATCGTTTTTCTATTCTATTCTAGTCTTTTCCATTCAAATTCAGTTTCATTCTATTCAATTCTAATCTTTTCTTTTCTATTCAAATTCAATTTCATTCTATTTGAAATTCAAATTTCGGAAGATTGTTATATATTATATTCTTTCTATTTTATTCTATTCTATTGCTTTTCTGGTCTATTCTTTTCTATTCTATTGTATTCTCTTATTTTCTATTATATTCTTTCCTATTGTTTTTTCTATTATATTCTAATCTTTTCTATTCAAATTCAAATGAATTTTATTTGAAATTCAAATTTCAGAAGATGGTTATAGATTCTTTCTTTTATTCTATTCTGTTTTTCTATTCTATTCTCTTGTTTTCTTTTCTATTCTATTTTAATCTTTTCTATTCTAATTCAAATTTATTCTATTTGAAATTCAAATTGGGAAGATGGTTATATATTATGTTCTTTCTATTTTATTCTATTCTATTGCTTTTCTATTCTATTATTTTCTATTACATTTCATTCTTTTATGTTATATTTTATTATTTTCTATTCTATTCTAATCTTTTCTATTTGAACTCAAATTCATTCTATTTGAAATTCAAATTTCAAATTTATATATATTTTTTTCTATTTTATTCTATTCTGTTACCGATTCGATAACCTTTTAAGGACTTTTTCGAATACTGTCAAATTTTTCAAATTCGAATACTGAACTAAACAAAGCGAATTCTGAAAACGAATGAAACAAATGTAACAGATTTAACTAAACTAATTTATTGAAATAATGAATCGAAACAAAACTATTTTTTTTCGTCCTGCCCATGTCTAAATTTAAACACAGCATGGAGCAACTTGAATTGCCTGATGTCATTAAACATATATCGTATTACGCTTCAATGGGGTTCAATTTTAGCTAATTTGAAAAAAGCAGCAAAAAAGCAGCAATAGTTGCTAATCACTTCAAGGACTAGTCACGTGATCTATGAAAGTCATTGGACAACTGTCCACAAGTCACGGAGAATGCTTTATTCTTCCAAAGAGAGAGAAGCGAAAGTGCATGTTAAAAACACTAACTTTCAAAAGTATGCAGGAAATCCACTTCAAATAGCAGGAAATGCAGATGATCTGGAGACATCTGCCATGGTAAGATAATAAGATAGTACAAGATGTAAGCTTCAAGATATACTTTAGACATTTACAAATGTTTTGTATCTAATATTGCTGCACAGGAGGAAAATTGGAGATGTTAGCCTGCATTCACATAGGGGCGACCCGACTTCGGCGCGACTTCACTAGGCGATTTCAGCGCGACTTCCAGAGCGACTTCAAAGACCTCAGGCGACTTTACAACACGACTTTTGCCAGGTGACTTTGCCTTGACCAATCAGAGAAGGGAGGGAGGGGGCTGCCTAATAATAAATAATATTCTTTTAACTGTAAAGTCGCTTCCGTGTAGATGGGGATCCGACTTGGAGGCGACTTCTATTGAATCCTATGGGCACAAGTCGGATAGAAGTCGCCTAGAAGTAGTACAGGAACCTTTTCAGAAGTTGCCTTGAAGTCGGAGCAACTTCAGTCATGTATATTAAGATGGCTCCCATTAATTTCAATGGGATTTCAAATGTCAAGTGTCTTGGGGCGACTTGAGGCAACTCAAGTCGGATCGCAAGTCGCCCCTGTGTGAACGGGCACTAAGCCTATTTCTTGCCACTAGTGGTTCCACGTGGGTGTGGCATCTTGGTGCACTGGTTAATTGATTTTCAAAATTACACTCATCCATCATTCTTAGGTTAAACCAGACCTATTATGTACTGGATATAGGTGGCTTATCTCTAGTTAGAAGGGATATGTGAGGGGCCCAAACATGAGGAGTTGAAGCAAGGGGCTCAAAAATAAACTAGCAAATGGTCCACAGGTCCTCTTTGCCAGTTTATCTCTAGTTGTTGGCCTGCGGCAATAAATCTAAGCTTTGAAATGAATTTCAGGACAGAGTTCAACAGATCAATAGCTTAACAAATCCTCAAAGATTCAGAGGTTAAGTACTGACATCCGAAGCTGGTCTGTATCTTCCATGTTCATAACATTAGTACATAACTTCAAACAGTATAACTACTAGTTACATGCCATCTAATTCTGCCATGCTTGATCTCAATGCTGAATTAAATTGCCCTAAAACAGAGAAATAATTAGATTTTCCAAACCAATAGCATGACAGTGGCATGCCATTAACCTCCCTGGCGGTATGATTAAGTCAATATTTTGATGCCAAAGCGGTACATTATTTTGCATGGAAATGTATTGTTTTATATTGTAGGCCTGTAATAACTCACTTAAATCTGTCCAAACAAGAGTTTAGTAGACATCCCGGGTATGATAAAGTTTGAAACATGAAATCATAAATTATAACATAATAAACGATTATGAATAACTATAAAAAATAATATAATAATAATAGTACATTTTATTCAATAATGCAATCAAATCAAAACCACTGAAATTTTGCTCAGTTGCAGAATTGTCGCTGTCATCACTTTCAGTGTCTGATGAGAATTTTCCCACAAATCAGTATCACTCAATTCTGCAAGTGATTCTTATTTACTATTGCTGTTTTCTAGCTGATCAAAAAACACTTTTGACATAGAGTGACGCTTTTTGGATGACATGGACGTTCTCAAGTTTCCAGGCAGAAAGAATGGTAGAAAGAATGGTAAGGGCACTGGACAAAGCACTAGGGACAAATCTGAGGTCAAATGATTGGATACAGTAATGTAATCATAACAGATTACTATGTATTGCATGTGTTAGGTTTTGTACTTTTTAAAAATTCTCGCCAGCTCCGCCCCCATGCTTGCGGCGCTTACAAGGAACGGTGCCCGGAACTCTGATGCATCAGGGAAGATTGTGGCCCGGGGGTTACCACTTTTGGTACTAAAAATTAACCCCGAGCCACACTCGGGATTACCGTTAGGGAGGTTAAAGTGTATGTAAAGCTAAACATTTTGTTTTGGATGGAGTGGAGAAGGGAACATGTTTTTATTGTTGACTGTGTCCCTGCTAGGACAGATTCACCCTCTCAATTTGTCCTGATAACCATGGGCCACAGCACAGAAAGTGGTGGAAAATGCAAATTTTGAGTTTTCACCAGAGCAAGAATAGAGAGGAAATCTTCCAACAGGGACACCTGTTTTGGTAAAAGCTGTCTAAGAGGGGATTTCCCCTTGCTCTGATCTACTCTCACTTGTTGTGTCCCTGGTATAGTAAGTGAAGAGAAGTCTCTCTGATCGAATACAGCAAAAAACAAAACAAAAAAAGCTTCTTCCATACAAAAAAGTTTTGCCTTTACATACACTTTAGTAAACATTGCCGCATATTGTAAACCTGGATTTGTAGATATGCCAACAAAGTCCTGACCTACGATTGCAAAGAATTATTGCAGGTATTGTTATCTGCCTTAACGCATTTCATCCATTTGTAAATGCACAGTCAATATTACAACTCCTTTCCACAATTTGTAGTTTGCATTTATTTGTACAATATTAAAAGTAAAAGATAAGAGATGTATGATCACGGAGAGCTAATTATCACAGCCCCATACATAGGGCTTGTTTTACTAAAACTCGACAGTGCGGCCAATCAGCTTCCAGTTTTTTTTTTTTTTTGTCAAAGCTTAATTTAACAAAACTGAAATTAGAAGCTGGTTGGTTACCATTCACAGCTGCACCAGGTTTTACATTCTCTAGTTTTAGCATAGGTGTGCACAGCCTATGGCATTACGATGTGCACCTTAAAGCTCAAACACATATGCATGTTTAACCACTTCCATACCGAGCCTGTTTTTTGGGTTCGGTGTTACGAGTTAAAAACAGGTATTTTTGCTATAAAATTACTTAGAACCCCCAAACATTATATATATTTTTTTCGAACACCCTAGAGAATAACATGCCGGTCATTGCAAAACTTTATGTCACTCCGTATTTGTGCAGCGGTCTTCCAAGCGTGCATTTTTTAAAATTAATTCAGTTTTTTTAGTTAAAAAATAAGAAAACAGTAAAGTTAGCTCAATTTTTTTCCATATTGTGAAAGATAATGTTACGCCGAGTGAAATGATGCCCAACATGTCATGCTTCAAAATTGCGTCCGCTTGCGGAATGGCGACAAACTTTGCAACTTAAAAATCTCCATTGGCGACGTTTAAAAAATTCTCCAGGTTAACAGTTTTGAGTTACAGAGGAGGTCTAGTGCTAGAATTGTTGCTCTCGCTCTAACGATCGCGGTGATACCTCACATGTGTGGTTTGAACACCGTTTTCATATGTGGGTGGGACTTACGTATGCGGACGCTTCTGCGCGCGAGCTTGGTGGGACGGAGCGCTTTAATTTTTTTTTTAATTATTTATTTTGCTTTTTACTTTTTATTTTTACACTGTTCTTTTTTTTAAAAAAAATTTGATCACTTTTATTCCTATTAGAAGAAATGTAAACATTCCTTGTAATAGAAAAAAGCATGACAGGTCCTTTTAAATATGAGATCTGGGGTCAGAAAGACCTCACATCTCATATTTACACTAAAATGCAAAAAAAAAAAAAATGTTAAAAAAATGACAGATCAAAAAAAAAAAAAAAAGGGCCCTTTAAGACCGTTGGGCGGAACTGACTTCTAACGTCATTTCCGCCCTGCCGTGTTATGGAGCCGAGTGAGCGGCTTCAGCCACTCACTTGGCTCACGGACACTGGGGGGAGAGGATCGGATCATCTCCACCGCTGCCGGCGGGTCCAGTAAGCGGCGGACATGACGGGAAAGCGGTGGGGGGCACCTCTCCCGGCACTGATAAAAGTGATCTTGTGGCGGATCCGCCGCTAAGACCACTTTTATCTTACACAGAATCGCCTGCAGAAAAAAACAGTATCTGAATGGTGCCTGTAGCTGCATATCACTTCTCAAAGGCAGGACATCAATAGACGTCCACCTAAAGAGAAGTGGATATACGGTATGCTGACAATGTCAGTGGAGCAATGGACAGTGTCAATAGGGTAGTGGATGGTGTCAGTAAGGCTGTGGATGGTGTCATTAGTTTTTATTTTTATTATTTTATTTTTTACAATTTATTTATTTATAATTTAGTAGCCCCATTATGTGGCTTTGGTGAAATATCAGGGGTTTAACCAGGGGAAATCTGCACCACATTAGGTGATTAGGGTGTGCCCAGGCACACCTGGTACACCCTATACAAGTGCCTATGAGTTTTAGTGACTCAACCCCATAGTATCTACTGTATGTGGGTGTTGAACTGTTTTTACTGTCAAACATTCTACAAATTCATTTTTTCTAAGAAAAGGAAACAATTACTTGCAAGCACCATCTTGCAGAAGGATAAAACTGCTGAACCACCACCAATTCATAATTCAGTTTTGGTCATGTTGCAGGAAATAAATTGTTGGCAAGCTGTCTACCCACAAAGAGAAAAAGCATCTGTCTAAAACACAGAAAGAAATCTCTTTTTGAAATAACAGCCCATATTGCTGAAATGAAGGTCAAAGGTGATCCAGGTTGACTGTGACCTTCTTCAAAGGTTGTGGCTAAACACTGCATTATTTGTCCCATGAGAGCCATTGCTCCCGGAAACATTTACATTTTAAAGTGTTGGATTCTAACCACTTCAAAGAAAGGTTTTATGATTGCAGTTTGAAAGTAGAATCTAAAATATTAAGTTCAGTGATAACTTAGAACAAGAAAAAAAGTGATTCAATTAAAAAAATATAAAATGAAGTGTAATAAAATATAAAAGCATGTAAAAATTGGTAGATTTGTTTTAAAAATATACATTGAAGGTCTGATAAAAAATAAGCCAGTTAAAAAAAAAAAAAAGCAAAACAAAACAAAAAAACAACAGTCAATCAATGTTTGGTTTGCATTGTACATTCTGCATTAGATCAATCAAAACTAATTGTTTCACGGTGGATTGCTGCACATTTGCACTTTTGTGCATTGTTAGCAAATAGCCCTTATTGATATACTCCCAAAAGTATTGCCCCATGTGCATTTTTCATGTCCATTAGCTTTCTACAAATTAATTTGTGTGTTTTCTTGCTTTGTATTCTTGTGTTTCTTCTTTCAAAAAGTAGCAATGTTTTAGAGAAGGTGAACATGATATAAAGTAAGCCGCTAGCACATATACACGATATAAGGCTGTGTGTACTATTTTTTTTTCATTATTAACTGCATCTGTACTTGCAATGAGAACTGCAGAAAACCCCTTTACAGAATATAACCACCACTCAGTTTAAATTAAATTGGTAAATATTAAAGCTGAGCTCCAGGCAGATATAAAAGACACACATTATTCCAGCTCTGTATTCATAATACGGCATTAAATGCAGTTTTAAATATAAGCAATGTAAGTATTAAAATCTGACTTGATATCGGCCTTGCACTCAAATGTACTTCAGAGCTCACACTATAACAGAACTAAAGGGCACAATAAGCCAATCGGTTGTTCTGCAGTGCTCATGTGCTAACAAAAACCATGCTACTAGGAGGAGAGTGCAGAGTGACAGAACAATGAAATCAGTGTCATGTTTCTCCTTTCACTGTACAGTCACAGGCTGCAGTGACATCTTATTTGTATCATGGTCCCCTGTGCAAGGTAATTCACTAGGACCCTTACTAGGGTAACCTGCGGTACACTACAGCAAAAAGCGGGTGTGGCTAAATTATGCTTTATATTGGACATGGCTTTTTAGTCTGATTAGAAACATCAAATAAACACAACTAGGGAATTATCCCAAATTAAAGTCACCCTGCACACACTGTCCTGCCCTCTCTACACACTGCCCCCTGTATACACTGTTCCCCTGAATATGCTGACTCTGTTTTTCCCTGTACATACTGCTCACACTCCGTTTTTACACTATCCCCCTCCCTATACACAACACCACCCCCCCATCATAAATGCCTTGTCAGCCTATCGGCGACCTGCATTTATGTATATCTGAACACAGTACAGAGTGGACAAGAGGGCACAGTATGGGGGGAAGGAGGGCACAGTATGGGGGGGGGGGTCAGAGGACACATGGGAGGTAAGGAGGGTACAGTATAGGATGCTGTAATGTATGGTGTCAGGCTAGAGCAGTATAGTGGCAGGTTATGGCAGTATAGTCTCTATATAGTGGCATGCTAGAGTAGTATAGTGGCACATTAGGCCAGAATAGTGGCTATACAGTGGCAGGCTAGGGCTGTATAATGGCAGGTTAGGGTTGTATAGTGGCTGTATAGTGGCAGGTTAGGGCTGTATAGCGGTAGGTTATGGGGTATAGTAGCTGTATAGTGGCAGGTTAGGGCTGTATAGTGGCAGGTTAGGGTTGTATAGTGGCAGGTTGGGGGGTATAGTGGCTGTATAGTGGCAGGTTAGGGTGGTATAGTGCCTATATAGTGACAGGTTAGGGTGGTATAGTGGCTGTATAGTGGCAGGCTAGGGTGGTATAGTGGCAGGTTAGGGCTGTATAGTGGCAGGTTAGGGTGGTATAGTAGCTGTATAGTGACAGGTTAGGGCTGTATAGTGGCAGGTTAGGGTGGCATAGTGGCTGTATAGTGGCAGGTTAGGGTTGTATAGTGGCAGGTTAGGGTTGTATAGTGGCAGGTTGGGGGGTATAGTGGCTGTATAGTGGCAGGTTAGGGTGGTATAGTGCCTATATAGTGACAGGTTAGGGTGGTATAGTGGCTGTATAGTGGCGGGTTAGGGTGGTATAGTCGCAGGTTAGGGCTGTATAGTGGGAGGTTAGGGGGTGCAGTGGCTGTATAGTGGCCAGTTAGGGTGGCATAGTGGCTGTATAGTGGCAGGCTATGGTGGTATAGTGGCTATATAGTGGCAGGCTAGGGTGGTATAGTGGCTGTATAGTAGCCAGTTAAGGTAGTTTAGTGGCTGTATAGTGGCAGGCTATGGTGGTATAGTGGCAGGTTAGGGGGGTGTAGTGGCTGTATAGTGGCCAGTTAGGGTGGTATAGTGGCTGTATAGTGGCAGGCTAGGGTGGTATAGTGGCAGGTTAGGGGGGTGTAGTGGCTGTATAGTGACTGGTTAGAGTGGTATAGTGGCTGTATAGTGGCAGGCTAGGGTGGTATAGTGGCAGGTTAGGGGGTGTAGTGGCTGTATAGTGGCCGGTTAGGGTGGTATAGTGGCTGTATAGTAGCAGGTTAGGGCAGTATAGATTATTATTAGGGTTGTCCCGATACCACTTTTTTAAGACCGAGTACAAGTACCGATACTTTTTTTCAAGTACTCGCCGATACCGATTACCGATACTTTTTTAAATGCCATGTGACAGTGGCACGAATATTTTATTTAATTTTTTTTTTACAATTTTATTTTTTTATTATTTTTTACAATTTATTTACTTAATTATTTATTTTACAATGCTTTCTTTTTTGGGGGGGGGGGGAGTGGACAATGCCAGTGTGTTTTTTTTATTTTATTTTTTATTATTTTTACAATTTAACCTTTTTATTACAATTCTTTTTTTTTTTTTTTATCAGCCCTGTTGGGGGGGGGGGGGCTTTGGTGAGATATAAGGGGGTCTTAACAGACCCCTGACATCTCTCTTTTGAGACAGAGAGAAGGGGGCTGAGGATAGAGATTCCCCAGTCCCTTTCTCAGAAGCCTCAGCTGCATTGAAGGTGAATGGAGAGGAGACAGCGGCTCCTCCCCATTCATAAACTGAAGTATCGTAAGAACAGTTTACGATGCTCAGTGACATTTATGAATGGACAGTCAGTGATCACTGACTGTCCATTCAGAAAAGGAAAGAGCCGATAAATTACAGATTTCCCGGCTCTTTCCTCCGCTCTCCATCCTGACAGATCGAGGACAGGGGGACTGGAGGAGCATGAAGAGGGACCGATCAGAAGGGGACCCGTCGGACACAGAGGGGGATCGGAACAATGCGGGGGATCAGAGGACACAGGGGGACTGGAGAAGGATACAGGGACAGTCAAGGGGGGTGATTGGTGCAGCGGGAGTTAACAATCACAGATCTCCCGACTCCCTGTATACATTTCATTGTAGCAGATGAAAGCCGCGGGAGGAGAAGCGGCTGTCAGTTGCTTTAATAAAATATATACAGGGAGTCGGGAGATTAGTGATTGTAGACCCCCCCCCCCCCCCCAGCGCTGCACTGATCATCCCCTGGTTGCCCAAGTATTGGTTCAAGCATCGGAGCATTTTGCCTGAGTACAAATACTCGGGCAAATGCTCAGTATCGGCACCGATAACGATACTAGTATCGGTATCGGGACAACCCTAATTATTATAGTGGCAGGCTGGGGTTGTATGTAGTGCCAGTGTGCTCAGTCACTCACAGCATGGCAGGTGATGAAGACTCAGCCCGAGTTAAGAAGTCTGTAGGAAGAGTGTAGGAGTCAGCCACACCCCTGCCCTTCCCACCAACTCCAATTGCCTTGGGAAAATCCCAGAGGGACAACCTAAGCTGATTAGATGACAGGGTAGAGGTATAGACAGCCTACCCGACACTGTTGTGCTCTCTGACGACTCCATCGACCTGGCCAAGCATTTTTATAAATCCACAAGTACAGGGGAAGTGTAAGGCCCCCAAGCACCTGGGGCCCCTGGCCAGTGCCCAGGGGTGCCCACTCATTAAGACGGCCCTGACAGGCTGCAGGTGGGACAGGGCCTGTGAGTGTTACTTAGCAACAGCAAACAAAATCAGGCCTCAGGTCCTGTCAGACTGTATGATAGAGCTGTGTAAATCTCAGGAATAATTGGTTAAAATACAAATCCATTTGATCTGTATTTCATCTATGTATTTAACTATTTGCGTGGAGTGTCAAATCAAAATACATTGTGGATTTCTGAGATCCAAGAAGCAGGATATTATTTAGTACATACAAGTCCAAATCTTTATGGAATATTTTTTCCTCCAAATTTTAAATCTGAAAAAAGATATGAATAACAATACATGCAAGGCATGTATAGGTAAATCCCCATATGAATATCCTCAGCCCATGGTAATGCTAGTACATATTGGGAGATGACATTGTGAAAGCTCCTTACACCATGTTTATCCTTCAGTGCAAGCTGATGTCAATACTTCTCATTGCTGTGCCTTACATTAAACATAGAAAAAGGAAACAAATTGAGTCAGATAACTATTTCTTACATTTCTGTGATGATTCTTGTGCTACAGAAAGATTTAATTTTCTGCACTGTGTCCTGATCTACTACTGCATCGTGACCTGACTCAGAGTAAGACATATCGTGAATAGTATTATAATGAAGAATAGTAATAACTGCATCATCAAGGACTCCATGCCCAGCCTCACCTATTTGACTCCTATATTTGCCAAGAATGCTATGACCAAAACCATCACAACTATCAATAACTATAGTTTACTGCTCTCATCCTTCTTTACTATTTTTTTAAATATTCTTGTGGTATGTTTGTGTTCTTAGCATTTGGAGACAATCAAGACATCAAGACAATCCTGCATCAAACTGTTTAGTATATTCAACATTTAACAGAAAAAAAATGGTTCTATGCCTCCTGCCAACAATTCATGCAGTAGCATATATAGCTTGTAAATGTACCATTTGACATTGATAAAATACTCTCGAAAGGTTTCATCACAGTATAGTTAAATCAAACTTCACTTTTATTTCTTTGCCCTGCACAAACAAGTCTTTCTGACTGGTGGTGTTGAAAAAAATCTTGTGCGGTGAAAATATAATCCAAGTTTATTGTACATATATACATGGCACTTTGATAACAAACAGTAAAGGGCTAAATTGTTTATATTTCAGAATATGATGCAAAGAGCTGATTAACTTGTGACATTCACCTCATAATACCAGCCAAACCCACTTATGTAACCCTCAAGGCATCCCAAACTCTGAATTTCTAGAAGATGGTCTTACTATTTAGCCAGATCAAGTTATCAAATTAGCAAATAAATGAAAGAAATACAGTCTAACCATTTGTTTTGCTATGTATTTAGGATGTGGATTGGGGAGCTGTCCCTAGAACTGGTTTAATATAGATTATAGATACACGTTATCAAATTCACTTAGAGCAAGATAAGCCAAAATCTCTTACCCATAACAAGTTAGTTGGGTATTTGGCAATCTAGTGTTTCCCATGCCTAATACCATACACAATTCACTAAGTGAAGTAAGTCACTTCTTACACATTCACACATTTTTGTTTCTTAATCCTCTACATTGCCTTGAAAAAGTATTCATACCCCTTGACATTTTTCACATTTTGTCATGTTACAACCAAAAATGTAAATGTATTTTATTGAGATTTTATGTGATAGACCAACACAAAGTGGCACATAATTATGAAGTGGAAGGAAAATGATAAATGGTTTTCAATTTTTTTTTTACAAATAAATATCTAAAAAGTGTGGAATGAATTTGTGTTCAGTCCCCTTTACTCTGATACCCCTAACTAAAATCTATTGAAACCAATTGGCTTCAGAAGTCACCTAATTAGTAAATAGAGTCCACCTGTGTGTAATGTAATCTCAGTACAAATACAGCTGTTCTTTGGAGCTCTCAGAGGTTTCTTAAAGAACCTTAGTAAACGAACAGCATCACAAAGGCCAAGAAACACACCAGACAGGTGAGGGATACAGTTGTGGAAAAGTTTAAAGCAGGGTTAGGTTATAAAAAAAAAATCCAAAGCTTTGAACATCTCATGGAGTTTTGTTCAATCCATCATTGGAGAATGGAAAGAGTATAGCACAACTGCAAACCTAGCAAGACATGGCCATCCACCTAAACCGACAGGCTGGGCAAGAAGAGAATTAATTAGAGAAACAGCCAAGAGGTCCATGGTAACTCTGGAGGAGCTGCAGAGATCCACAACTCAGGTGGGAGAATCTGTCCACAGGACAACTATTAGTTGTGTACTCCACAAATCTGGCCTTTATGGAAGAGTGGCAAGAAGAAAGCCATTGTTGAAAGAAAGCCATAAGAAGTTCCATTTGCAGTTTGCGATAAGCCATGTGGGGGACACAGCAAACATATGGAAGAAGGTGCTCTGGTCAGATGAGACCAAAATTGAACTTTTTGGCCTAAAAGCTACATGCTATGTCATGAGCCCATAGTAACATTCATGTCCTGTCTGTTTGCTTACCTCCTTGGTTGTGTCAGCCTAGAGGCCGTGCACATCACCATCTGTGGTGCAGAATGTTACTATGGGCTCAAGACAGTGCCCCCCCTCTTATGAGGCCCCCCCTCCCCTGCCTAGGCCCAGGCTTGGAGGGAAATCTCAAATGAAACCTCCTCACCAGACGAGGTGCAAATATCTCAGATGCAGGGATCCAAGACCTCTCCTGAGGACCAAACCGTTTCCAATGCACAAGGTACTGAAAAATGCCTTTACAGAGCTGGGAGTCCAGGGCTAGACTAACCTCGTACTCCTGACCAACCTCTGAGACCAGAACCATAGTAGGGAGAGGACGAGAGAACTTATTGAGAGAACTTATTGAGGACTAAAGGCTTCAGAAGGGAAACATGAAAAGTGTTCGAAATCCTGAGGAATCTGGAGTTAAAAACAAACGGGATTCAACTTAGCAATTATAGAGTACGGACCAATAAATCTTGGGGCAAATTTCAAAGAAGGAACCCTGAGCTTGATGTTCCTGGTAGAAAGTCAGACCTTGTCTCCAATCTGTAGAGAAGGCAGATAACACCTGCGACGGTTGGCAAAACCCTAAAACTTAACAGCCACTGCCTGGAGGGAATCATGAACCTCACCCCAAATGGTATTGAATGATTGCTGAAAAGTAGCCAAAGCTGGAATGAGAACAGGTCATAGGAAGAGGAAACTGAGAGTGTCTTCCATAAACTGTGAAAAAAGGGGGCTTCTAAGAACTGGTGTTAACATGATTATTGTGAGAGAATTCTGCCCACGGGAGTAGAGAGGACCAGTCATTGTGATGAGCAGAGACTAAGGTGCGGAGGGAGACCTCTAACTCCTGATTAACCCTCTCAGTCCGTCCATTGGATTGAGGGTGGTAAGAAGAAGAAAGATCCAAGACAATATTGAGGGACTTGCAAAGAGCTCTCCAGAAGTGGGATGTAAATTGAACCCCCCCTGTCCAAAACAATATGGGAAGGAACCCCATGAAGGCGGAGGATTTCTCAAACAAAGATGGGGGCCAAATCAGGGGCAGAAGGGAGACCAGGACAGGGAACAAAATGAGCCATCATGGAGAACCGATTGATTACCACCCAAATGACTGTATTCTTTTTATACGGCGGAAGATCGGTGATGAAATCCATAGCAATGTGAGTCCAGGGCTCCTTCGGAATGGGCAAGGACATAAGCAGACTGGCAGGAGCTTGTGTGGAGGACTTAGACTGGGCACAAACATGGCACACCTTTACGTAGCATTTGACATCTGAATGGAGAGTAGGCCACCAGTAGTGGCGACCGATGAGATGAAGGGATCGGAGGACCCCAGCATGACCTGACCCCTTGGAATCATGTCCCCAATGAAGGATCTTAGGTCCTAGTTCCATGGGGACAAAGGTCTTACCAGGAGGAATTTTAGACTCCAGAGTGGTGGAATGGGCAAGAATACACCTGGTCGGAATGATCAGCTCAGGTTCAGAGGTGGGCTCCTCATCCAGCATGTCAAAAGACCTAGAGAGTGCATCAGCCCGACTGTTGCAGGAGCCAAGTTTGTATATGATAGTGAAATTGAAACGGGAAAAGAACAGACTCCACCTGACCTGTCTGGGATTCAGTCATTTAGTATTCTGTAATTACTGTAAATTTTTACGATCAGTGAAGATCGTTATGGAGTGAGGGGAACCCTGCAAGAGATGACGCCATTCCTCTAACACCAATTTAACTGCAAGAGGCTCCCAACTGCCAACAGCATAGTTTTTCTCTGCGTGAGAACATTTTTTGGAGAAAAATGCACAATTGTCGTTTATTCTCAGATAATTGAAGAAGCACCGCTCCTACTCCAGTAGAGGAAGCGTCCACTTCAATAAAAAATGGGTCCCCAGGATTATGTCTCCTCAAGTGAGGACCAGAAACAAAGGCTTGTTTTAGATCATGGAATGCAGCGACAGCTTCAGGGAGCCATTCCTTGGCATTAGCACTTTTCTTGGTCAAGGCAATAATAGGCGCAGCAATAGAAGAGTAGTTCTTAATAAATTGCCTATAATAATTGGAGAACCCAAGAAATCGCTGTGTGGCCTTGAGGCTGGCAGGAAGAGGCCAGTTGGTAATGGCCGAGACCTTTTCGGTATCCATACAAAGACTCAAACTGGAGACAAAGCATCCCAGAAACAGGGCCTCAGAACACTCAAAAGAACATTTCTTCAGCTTAGCATACAGGTTATTTTCCCTAAGGCGCTGGAGTACAACCCGGACATGGTTTCTGTGGACAAGCAGATTTTCCAAAAATATTAGAATGTCATCCAGATAGATGACCATGAATTGACACAGCAAATCCCTGAAGACCTCATTGACGAAGTTTTGAAATACAGCTGGGGCGTTACACAGCCCAGGGCATAACCAGGTATTCATAATGCCCATCTCTCATTTTAAATGCGGTTTTCCATTCGTCACCCTCTTTCCAGGTCAGAGGCACCCCTGAGATCCAACTTGGTAAAGATGGAGGCACCTTCCAAACTGTTGAATAGCTCAGAGATTAGGGGTAAGGGGTATCGGTTCTTAATTGTCACCATGTTTAAACCTTGATAATCAAGGTCTTATAATCAATAATCTTAAGGTGCCATCCTTTTTGGCAATGAAAAAGAATCCTGCTCCCTGATGAGGACTTCCAAATTAACACTTTCTCTAGGTTTTCAGTGACATACTCTGACATGGCCTGGGTCTCAGGGATGGACAGAGGATAGGGACGACCTCTGGGCAGAGTCGCTCCTGGAACAAGGTCAATGCCACAGTCAAAGGACCTGTGAGGAGGAAGCACTTCAGCTGATTTCTTGCAGAAGACATCCCGGAAATGGCTATATGCAGTGGGAAGGGTAGAAGAAACTGACTTGGTGGCAACAGGAAGCCTCTCCTTCGGGACCACCTTGAGTAGACAGGACGAAAAACAGGAGGAACCCCAAGCCAATATCTGCCCGGAAGTCCAGTCAACACGTGGAGAATTGAGCTGTATCTAGTGAAAACCCAATATGATGGGAGTTGAGGCCTTAGGTAGGACAAGAAAGGATGTCTCCTCCTAGTGGAGTATTCCTACTGACATCTTAACCGGAAGGGTCTGGAAGTGGATAGGGCCCCCTGGAAGAACCATGCCATCGATCGCCGAGACCACCAATGGAGTGGTGAGAGACAAAAGGGTAAGCTTCATGGAAGAAGCCTTTTTCCAGTCCATAAAATTGCCAGCAGCTTCAGAATCAAGGTAGGCCAGGACCAAATGAGAAGCACTGATGTGAAGGAACACTGACAGAAGGAGACGTGAAGGTGAGGTTTCTGGGTCCAATACTCCACCTTCCAGATGTATTAGACCCAAGAGTTTCCTGGATGCAGCAAGCATGTGTCACAAAAATGACCTTTGCCCCCACAGTAGAGACAAAGGCCGAAAGTTCTGCGCCTAGCACACTCCTCGGGGGATAGCCTGTTCCGGCCCAGCTGCATGGGTTCCTCAGCTGGAAGGGGATGCTCCACGAATCACAGAGCGGGGATTTCAGGCTGACTAGGGACCATGGAATGCTGGTGTCTTCTTTCTAGGGTCCTCTCCTGAAAACGAATGTCAATCTGATTACACAGAGAGATCACATTGTCCATATTTGTGGGGATGGTTCTTCCCGCTAATTTGTCCTTTACTCGATAAGAGAGGCCCTGTAAAGAGGTTGCAACTAAAGCCTCATTGTTCCAGTTCAGCTCAGCTGTCAGAATCCGAAAATGAAGAGCATACTGCCCCACAGAGTAGACTCTTGGCAGAGGCGTAAAATAGTGCTAGCTGCTGAAGAGACACACCCAGTTCCTCAAAGATGTTCCGAAAGAGTTTCAAGAACCTAGACAGGATAGAAACTACTGGGTCACTCTTCTTCCATGACAGGCAGCCCAGGCTAAAGCCTTACCAGGCAAGAGAGAGATAATGTAGGCCACTTTAGCCCGATCCAACGGGAAGTTTTGAGACTGGTGCTCAAAATGAATGGTGCACTGGCTGAGCAACCCCCTGCAGGCCTTAGAGTCCCCAGAGTAAAGGGACAGAGCCAGTAATTGCAACGGGTTAACGGCTGCGAGTGTAGCTGGAACCAATACGGCCACAGGCTGCAGTTGAGGTTGTTGGACTGGAGGTCCTAGGGAGGCCTGCAGCTGGTCAAAGCGGGATGCCAAATCCTGTAGCAATCACATCACCTAAGCTTGATTAGACTCCTGGTTTTCCAGTCTGCAGACTATGCCCTGCAGCGGATCATCTGCAGGTAGCCGCACATCAGCCGGGTCCATGGCCAATCAAACTGTCACGACACCTGGGGTCAGGTGACAAATGTGCACCACTGGGGTGCAAATTGCACAGCTGAAGTGCAAATCGCACCGCTAAGGTTTGCGAAGCGCACCGCTAAGGTTGTGGACCTACAGGTGACTGCTGCTCATGAGTTCTGGCTGATAGGGAAAACGGGCCCCTGGAGCACTGACACTGAAACACAGGGAGCTAGTGCATCAGTTTCCCCAGGGCACGGAGTCTAAGAGCCAGTAGGTATTCGCCAGAGCCTCTGGTGGTGAGGATGGACTTGGCTGCTACTGAATCCAGGTTGCGACTCCCCGGGATCCCCTAGCTCATGCTCGACTGGCTACAGGTGGGAGAGAGGAAGCAACAGTACAGAAACAGCAAGGATAGTCAGTAGCCTTAGCCAAAGGTCAGGGCCACAAGCCACAAGCAGTGCTAAGTAATCTCCTCTTAGTGAACTCCACCCCAGTCTCTAATTAAAAGAACACTATTTAAGACCATGTACCGCAAAGCCTCCTTGCCGATCAATGTTGTGTGTGTTTGGCTTTGTGTGTGCTTGTTCCTGTCGTATGCTCTGAGTCTATTTCCTTGTACCAACTTTTGGCTTGTTCTTACTATCCCTGCCTGTTTGATACCCCGACCTTCGGCTTGTTCTCTGTTTCTCCTGTCTGATTAATACCCTGACCTTGACGTGCTCTCCAGTCTGTCCCTGTCTGCTTGTGGCCCTGACCTTTGGCTAAGGCCACTGACTATCCTTGCTGTTCCTGCACTGCTGCTTCCTCTCTTCCACCTGTAGCCAGTCAAATGTGAGCTAGGGGACCCCGGGGAGCCGCGACCTGGATTCAGTTGCAGCCAAGTTCATCCTCATCACCAGAGGCTCTGGCGAATACCTACTGGCTCTTAGACTCTGCGTCCTGGGGAAACTGCTGCACTAGTTCCCTGTGTTTCAGTGTCCATGATCCAGGGGCCTGTCTTCCCATACCAGCTGGAGCTCATTAGCAGCAGTCAGCTATAGGTCCACAACCTTAGCAGTGCAATTCACAACCTTAGAGGTGCGCTTCGCACTTCAGTGGTGTGATTCGCACCCCAGTGGTGCGCATCTGTCACCTGACCCCAGGTGTCGTGACACGTTATATGTGGAAGAAAACTAACTCTGCACATCACCCTGAACCCACCATCCCCACTGTGAAACATGGTGGAGGCAGCATCATGTGGGGATGCTTTTCTTCAGCAGGGACAGGAAAGCTGGTCAGAGTTAATGGGATGATGGATGAAGCCAAATACAGGGCAATCTTAGAAGAAAACCTGTTAGAGTCTGCAAAAGACTTGAGACTGAGACAGGGGTTCACCTTCCACCAGGACAATGACCCTAAACATACAGCCAGAGCTACAATGGAATGGTTCAGATCAAAGCATATTCATGTGTTAGAATAGCCCAGTCAAAGTCTGGACCTAAATCAAATTGAGAATCTGTGGCAAAACTTAAAAATTGCTGTTTACAGATGCTCTCCATCCAATATGACAGAGCTTGAGCTATTTTGCATAGAAGGATGGGCAAAACGTTCACTCTCTAGATGTGCAAAGCTGGTAGAGACATATCCAAAAAGACTTGCTGCTGTAATTGTAGCGAAAGGGGGTTCTACAAAGTATTGACTCGGCGGGGGGATAAAAAAGCACGCCACACTTTTCAGATATTTATTTGTAAAACATTTTGAAAACCATTTATGATTTTCCTTCCACATCACAATTATGTTCCACTTTGTGTTGGTCTATCACATAAAATCCCAATAAAATACATTTACGTTTTTGGTTCTAACATGACAGAATGTGGAAAATTTCAAGGGGTGTGAATACTTTTTTAAGGCACTGTACTTAGTAAAGGGGGTGGGGATAACAAGATTATAACCACTGCCAGGCCTGTAGCCTGACTAAAGCCCTCAAAAGTGTTTAGATGACCTGATTAAAAATGTGCAATTGTCATTTTACTTAGCAATATCTTTTTACCCACTTTGCATATAAAAATAACTTTGACATCAGAGTTACAAAACACACGTCCTCTTTGAGGATTTCAATAATAATAAATCAATTTAAAAAATACTTTTTCCTTTTTAATCCCCATAACAGTAATGCTAAATATATGTAGGTTTTGATACATGTAATGATGTATATCGTTGATAAACAAGGCTCTTCACAAAGCTCTAATGATTGTTATTTTCAGTAATGATTGTTATTTTGAGCAACAAAAGCTTATGAGAGTTGAAAATAAAAATCACATGTCTACAAATAACAATTTTTATGACAAAGAACACATGGGTTATTTAGGAACCAATAAAATAATCTTTTTTCGTCACTTTTTACTTTCAATCCAAATAATGAAAAAAAGGGAATGGCTTCCATATTCCCACCTTGTTAACACATATCATTCTCCTATGCCAATAAGTATAGGTCTAATGTCAAAATGGGACCCTTGGAAGAAGCTCAATATTGTGATTTTCCCCCCCCCCCATGTTTTATTTATTGATTTTTCCCCCTTACAAACACATATGCCAATAAAAACATAACACTACAAAAATAAATCCTTATTACAATAATATTCCAATCATAGAGATAGATATAAACCGTTTAATTAATCATCCATCTTGGGTGCAAAAATGTGCAAAATGTGTATCACATAGTGACAAAAAGTTCTAAAAGATAATCCAATTATAGAGAAAGATATAAACAGTCTGGTTAATAATCCATCTTAAGTGCAAAAATTTGCAAAATATGTATCACATAGTGACAAAAAGTTCAAAACGATATATAAAGTGACTGAAGTGCTTGAAAAGTGATAATAGTGCTCCAAAGTGCTCCAAAACGATCCACTGTGCTTAGTGACAGCCCCCACATGTGGCCCCACTCACCGGAAATCGTGGACCCCTAGCTTTTCAGTCTAGGGGTCAGACAGGCTAGGTACTGGTGGTGGCAGGAACGTGACCCTCGGCAAGGATAGGAATGATCGTCCAAACACGAAATGGCCTGATACTTCTACTCCAATGTTTCTCCTCTGCTACCACTTCCAGCAACGTCTCCTCTCTACTTCCTCCCGCCTCAGTTGCTGGAAGTGGTAGCAGAGACGTTGCAGGAAGTGGTAGCAGAGGAGAAACATTGGAGTAGAAGTATCAGGCCATTTTGTGTTCGGACGATCATTCCTATCCTTGCCAAGGGTCACGTTCCTGCCACCACCAGTACCTAGCCTGTCTGACCCCTAGACTGAAAAGCTAGGGGTCCGCGATTTCTGGTGAGTGGGGCTACATGTGGGGGCTGTCACTAAGCACAGTGGATCGTTTTGGAGCACTTTGGAGCACTATTATCACTTTTCAAGCACTTCAGTCACTTTATATATCGTTTTGAACTCTTTTGTCACTATGTGATACATATTTTGCTAATTTTTGCACTTAGGATGGATTATTAACCAGACTGTTTATATCTTTCTCTATAATTGGATTATCTTTTAGAACTTGTTGTCACTATGTGATACACATTTTGCACATTTTTGCACCCAAGATTAGAGTTGAATGAACCCGTGGATGTTCGGGTTCCGTGGGTTCGGCCGAACTTCGGAAAAAAGTCAGGGTTTGGTACCGAAGTTGACTCGAACTTTACCTCGAACCCCGAACCCCATTGAATTCAATGGGGACCCGAACTTTTCGGCACAAAAATTACCGTAAAAGAGTTCTGGAAAGTGCTAGAGGGCTGCAAAATTATTTTAGGACAATAATCTGTCCCTTACAGCAACAGCAGGAACCTGACCCTATAGAACTAGAAGATGATTTTAGAACAATAATCTGTCCCTCTAAGCAGTAGACTCTACCTAGTCCAGTCAGATCTTTCTGTAATGCAGGATGAGATCTGCAATCTGTCCCTAAAAGCAGTAGTAGTAGTAATCTCTACCTATCTATCTATCTGCAATCTATCCCTAAAAGCAGTAGTAATCTCTACCTATCTATCTATCTGCAATCTGTCCCTCACAGCACCAGCAGCATCCTCTCCCTACACTACCCAGAGAGCATGTGACATGCAGCACTAAGTGACTCCAGCTTATAAAGAGGCTGGGTCACACGATGCACTGGCCAATCACAGCCATGCCATTAGTAGGCAGGGCTGTGATGGCTTCTAAGGGCAAACCAGTGAAACGCTAGCTATTCAACATGTGTGATCAAATACCCGAACCCAGAACTTGAACCCAAACTTTTTTTCAAATGTCCGGGTTCGGGTCCGGGTCATGGACACCCCAAAGTTCGGTACGAACCTCTGCTCAACTCTACCCAAGATGGATGATTAATTAGACTGTTTATATCTATCTTTATAATTAGATTATTATTGTAATAAGGATTTATTTTTGTTTATGTTTGGTCTTATTATCATGACTTATGCCTATTGATTAGAATATTATAGTTCACAGATTATTGTGGATACGTTAGAGGGGTTGGCGCAGCTTTTTTTGGATTCCATGTACCCAATTTTACTTCATCACATCTCTCTGGTCCAAAAAAAAAGAAGTAAGACAATTCTAACATTCCCGTGCTTGTAACATCTTTACAGATTTTCACCAATAATATCTTATAGGTGTTATCATCTCCTGGGAACCTATTGCATGATGTAGTTGTAAATATTGATAAAAAAACTTTTAATGAGAGCTTTTCCTACAGCTATTCAAACGATTTTAAGGAATCATTGCAATACAGTTGCTCAGATGTTAAAATGTCCGACTGTTTCAGAGGACAAATCCCTCCAACTTTGGCACTTCCTTATACATACAGTCAGTTGCCCTAAAATGGGTTTAAAAGGAGTAAACCCCCTTATCCTTAGTCATTTCTCAACCAATCGTGAAACTTTATTAAACAATTGGAAACAAGGGGCACCACCCAGAGAGTAGAAAATCCCATTCTATAGCACTTATAATCCTCTCCATAGGCTATCTCCTCTTTAGTCTATTGTGAATGCTGCTGCCAGACTCATCTACCTTACCAACTGATCAGTGTCTGCCACCCCTTTCCGCCAATCCCTACACTGGCTTCCGATTGCCCAGCAAATTACATTCAAAATATTAACAACAACATACAAAGTCATTCACAATTCTGCCCTTAGCTACATCACCAATCTTGTCTCCAAATATCACCCAAACTGTCCTCTCTGCTCCTCTCAAGAAATCCTGCTCTCAAGTTCCCTTGTCTCCTCCTCCCATGCTCATCTCCAGGACTTCTCCAGAGTCTCTCCCATTCTCTGGAACTCTATACCTCAATCTGTCTGTCTATCTCCTACTCTGGCTGATTTTAGATGATCCCTGAAAACTCATCTCTTCAGGGAAGTCTATCATGCCTCCAACTAATATTTTATCACTTCCATCAGCTCATCCCCACACTTGTAATTTTTTGTACCACTGGCTCCACCCTATTAGACTGAAAGCTCTTATGAACAGGGCTCTCTTAACCCTCTTGTATTTTTATGTACTGTAACTGTACTGTCTCCCTTTTTATATTATAAAGCGATGCATAAACGTTTGCCGCTATATAAATCCTGTATAATAATATTAATAATTATAATAGATCTTCCTCTCCCACACATACATATATCAAGTGATATAGAGGGTGGATCCCCTTACTCCATCCAGTAAAATATTTCACCTGCGTGGCTATATAATACATTTTATAGATTGGGGTAGTCATACAACCCTCATCAATGCACTGCTGTAATGATTCTATACCTACTCTAGGCTATTTTCTTTCCAAATAAGTTTTTAAAGTTACTATTAATTATACTAAAAGGAAGTCTTTGTGATACAACCCAATTAAATAATAATTTAGGCATCCAAACCATCCTTATATGATTTGCTCTACCAGCTATAGACAGACACTAAGATGAATTGACATGTGTAGCACCCTGGTCTTAGGCAGGATTGTTAACAAATTTAATTTGCTAGGTCATAACTAGCCTGGATAATTGTTAGGGGGATCCACTGACTTTTCCCTAAATCTGGATTTGATGCAACTCTCTCTTTTGTCACTAGGTTGCATTGTTGCCTGTGGCATTAGAATGACAAGGGCATAGTGAATTCAGACTAGGAGTGGATAGGTTGTCTCAACCAATTGGCAGGGGTTTTCTTCTGCCCCTTGGCCTGCTGGGAGAGCCTATTTATTCGGGAGGGGTCAGGTGATCGGGGGCTCTGTGCCACTTGGACAGCTGTCTGGTTGGACATGTGTTACAAGGCTCCGGGTTGCTAGGCTAGAAGTCTGAGGTCTATCCCGGGAGCACCTAGCT
Organism: Glandirana rugosa; assembly: GCA_018402905.1. Lineage (NCBI taxonomy): Eukaryota > Metazoa > Chordata > Amphibia > Anura > Ranidae > Glandirana > Glandirana rugosa. The sequence goes on along the minus strand of BLSH010520306.1, from coordinate 777,235 downwards.
GCTAGGCTGTCTGAGGACGATCCAGGTTTGAAAGAAGCAGCACAGGGTTGGGGCTTCAGGCTGGAAGCCCGAACAAGTTGCAGAGGTTCCACTGGATGGGGAACCGTATCCTTGCCAGCAGTGAGGGAGAAGCAGTTTCCACATGGGACGACCACTCCTGTCACCAGGGGCAAGTGAGGAACAAGGCCAGAGGTAACGGGGAAGCAGTTGCCATCAAGGGACAATCACTACTGTTATCAGAGTCCAGTTTATGGAAGTGTGAAGAAGTACCAGAGCAGCCTTTTTCACCAGCCGGGGACAGTGAAGAAGTGGGAAAGCTTCAGCAGAGTGCCAAGCCAGGGACCCAGCAGGTTAGCAGGGGAGACGCTGTGGAAGAGCTCAGGGGATCCAGTGACGATGGAGATGTTGAAGTCTAGGGAGAGACTGGGAGCTCAGTGAGTGAAGAACTACAGTAGAATACTGTGAGATGCGAGAGAAGATCTATAATGGGTTACTGTGAGTTACGTGTACAGATCTCTATTGACTGTTGAAAGTTCAGTTGCCATAGGAGACAGCAGTTCTACAAATAAAGTTCCTGCAACCAGCTTAAATGCTCTTCATCTGTATAGCTGACTGCCTATTATTTTTGCCTCAGAGTCTGCCAATTGCTATCACATCTACCTAAGGGTGTCCTGCCCCTAACCCTCTCTCCACCAGTTCTTGTTAAGAAACAATAAAATCTCTTTTTCTTGCATTCCAAAAAGTGACTGGCGCCCATGTTTCCAACTTGCATTACACCCACCATGCCTAATAACCCACACTTCTAGGAAGGATGTCAGCTCTCCCTGACTCTGGAGGTCACCATTAGGCCTCTAGGGGTCGGGAACACCGCAACACATATAATGCAGTATAGAACTTAGGATTTGTAGAAATTAGCACCATCCTAATAGGCATGGTAGTGCTAGGTAAAGGGGATTTAAGTTTACCAAGTAGAAATTATAATTAGAGTTGAGCGAACCTGAACTATAAAGTTCGGGTTCGTACCGAACTTTGGGGTGTCCGTGACCCGGAACCGAACCCAGACATTTGAAAAAAAGTTTGGGTTTGAGTTCTGGGTTCGGGTATTTGATCACGCATGTTGAATAGCTGCAGGGCAGCCAATCAACAAGCATTTCACTGGTTTTCCCTAGAAGCCATCACAGCCATGCCTACTAATGGCATGGCTGTGATTGGCCAGTGCATCATGTGACCCAGCCTCTATATGAGGCTGGAGTCACAGTGCTGCATGTCACATGCTCTCTGGATAGTGTAGGGAGAGGATGCTGCCGGTGCTCTGAGGGACAGATTGCAGATAAATAGATAGGTAGAGATTACTACTACTACTGCTTTTAGGGACAGATTGCAGATAGATAGATACGTAGATATTACTACTACTACTGCTTTTAGGGACAGATTGCAGATCTCATCCTGCATTACAGAAAGATCTGACTGGACTAGTTAGAGTCTACTGCTTAGAGCAGTGGTTCTCAACTCCAGTCCTCGGGACCCACCAACAGGCCAGATTTTAAGTATTACCTTGGGGAGATGCAGACTAGAATACTGCAATCACTGAGCAGCAAATTATATCACCTGTGATGCATTTCAGTTATCCTGCAAACCTGACCAGTTAGTGGGTCCCGAGGACCGGAGTTGAGAACCACTTGCTTAGAGGGACAGATTATTGTTCTAAAATCATCACCTAGTTCTATAGGGTCAGGTTCCTGCTGTTGCTGTAAGGAACAGATTATTGTTCTAAAATCATTTTGCAGCCCTCTAGCACTTTCCAGAACTCTTTTACATTAAATTTTGTGCTGAAAAGTTCGGGTCCCCATTGAATTCAATGGGGTTCGGGGTTCAAGGTAAAGTTCGGGTCAAGTTCGGCACCGAACCCGGACTTTTTTCCGAAGTTCAGCCGAACCCACCGAACATCCACGGTTTCGCTCAACTCTAATTATAATCATAGCATTTTCTAGCTTAAGTCTAGAGTTGAGCGAACACCTGGACATTCGGGTTCTGCGGGTCCGAACGAACTTTAGGAAAAAGTCCGGGTTCGGCGCCAAACGTTGCTCGAACGTTATCCCGGTCCAATCCCGGATTGAAGTCAATGGGGACCCGAACTTTTAGGCACAAAAATGGCTGTAACAAAGTCCTGGTAAGTGCTAGAGGGCTGCAAAAGGAAGTAAAATGGTTGTAAGAGTAGGGCAAGTGCCCTACAAAAAAATGGGGATAGGGAAAATAAATTAAAATCAAATAAAAAAAAAATGGGAAGGGGGGGTGGATGTGGAGTAGGAGCCTAGAGGTTGACTAGGCCGTGACCGTGGCAGTGTAGGTGGAAGTGGCGGTGGTCGAGGAGGAGGAGGAGGTAGCCAACACTGTTTTTTTTTTGTTTGTTTATAATTGGGGTAGCCCCCAAAATATTGAGGCCTATTCAAAAAAACAAGTATATGAATGGCTGTGTGAGTCCGGTCTAAATGTTTATTCTGCACAAGGTACAGACAAGTCTTGTGGGATCCATGCCTGGTTCATTTTAATAAAGGTTAGCTTGTCCACGTTGGCTGTGGACAGGCAGCTGCGCTTGTCTGTGATAACGCCCCCTGCTGTGCTAAACACACGTTCAGACAATAAACCGGTGTACCGGACTCGAACGGGAAATACGGAACCTCCGCGACCGGACGGGATGTCGGTCACATAACAGACTTGCACACAAATCGTGTCGTCCCCCGCAATAGTGTCTGTTCGCGTC
>BLSH010520306.1:729747-772017 GCA_018402905.1 Glandirana rugosa | reverse complement strand
CTCGAAGGTCGACAACGACATTCACTGTGTAATAACAAGTTTTTAGTAGAGGATCAAGATTTCACTCTCCAAGATCGACAACGACAATCACTGTGTAATAACAAGTTTTTAGTAGATCAAGATTTCCCTCTCGAAGGTCGACAACCACACTCGCCACGTAAAGAACGTGGTTTTATTTTTCAGGCCGATGCAATCACAAAAGTTTTTTTTTTTTTTTCCATAGTTAACCATAGTTATTTATGAATGTATCCCGATGTATCATGTAAACGCCCGTGTTACTCCTCTCGTTTATTCCCTGTACCAGTACCACGACGACCACTACGACCACAGCAGCACCAGCATCACCAGCAGCACCATGACCATGTCCCTTATTTGCTCTCCTCATTGTGCCCGCAAATGTACTATGTAGCCCTATGTAAGTATTTATTGATACCAATTGATACCTTTTTTTTTTTTTTTGAAAACACTAACGTAGCCGGACTTTTTATTTTGGTGCAAGAAATGCACCGCTCACACCAACAGCTGGAAGCTCTCCCTTTAGAACTAGATGATTTTTGAACAATAATGTGTCACTAACAGCAACAGCTAGAACCTCTCACTTTAGAACTAGGAGATGATTTTTGAACAATAATGTGTCACTTACAGCAACAGCTGGAAGCTCTCCCTTTAGAACTAGGAGATGATTTTTGAACAATAATGTATCACTAACAGCAACAGCTAGAACCTCTCCCTTTAGAACTAGGAGATGATTTTTGAACAATAATGTGTCCCTTACAGCAACAGCTGGAAGCTCTCCCTTTAGAACTAGGAGATGTTTTTTGAACAATAATCTGTCCCTCTAAGCAACAGCTGGAACCTGGCCCTATAGGAGTAGGAAATGATTTTTGAACAATAATCTGTCCCTCTAAGCAGAAGCCTTTACCTAGTGCAGTCAGATCGTTGTGTAATGCAGGGTTTGATCTGCAATCTGTCACTCAAAGCAGCAGTATGTGAAATCTCAAATTACTCCCACAATCTGATTGTTGTGTACGATCCCACAATCTGATCATTGTGTATGATCGTAACGATCATTGTGTTAGGCAGGGTTTGATCTGCAATCTGTCACTCAAAGCAGCAGTATGTGAAATCTCGATTCTCAAATTTCTGCAATCTGTCCCTCAGAGCAACAGTAGTAGTAATCTCAGGATGCGAGATCAGATGTTAAAATGTCTGCAATCTGTCCCTCACAAAAACGCTGGCAGCTTCCTCTCCCTACACTTTTCAGAGTCTCAGCGAGCATGTGACTGCAGCATCAAGTGACTCCAGCTTATATAGAGGCTGGGTCACATGATGCACTGGCCAATCACAGCCATGCTATTAGTAGGCATGGCTGTGATGGCTTCTAAGGGCAAACCAGTGAAACGCTTGTTGATTGGCTGCCCTGCAGCTATTCAACATGCGTGATCAACTACCAGAACCCAAACGTTTTTTGAAACGTCTGTGTTCGGGTCCGTGTCCCGGACACCCCAAAGTTCGGTATGGACCCGAATGTTACAGTCCGGGTTCGCTCAACACTACTTACGTCATAAATTGTGACATCAGCCATGTATAGCACTATTTTATTCTGTTGGACATCATTGGAACATCTGTTCATCAATGCCAATGATTGAATAGCTGTTGCAAGTTAAAATGAACATAGGAGGCACCTTTAATGAGTGCTAGATTACAATTTAAATTGAGAGGACAAACAATTGTTTGTTCTGATTCTCACACAAAGAATTCTGATGTAAATTTTGAGTCAATTTAAATACTTTGGGGCAAAATAAACATTTTCTATCACTGCACACAAATAAGGCAATTCAGTACTATCAAAGGCTTCAGCAACAGCTAGAGATAATATAATTCTGGCTCTCACATTACCCAGAGGTATTTGTAGATTTAAAGATACTGTAACATACCTGGTGATGGAGTCTGAAGCGCAATCGCTTACAGCTCTGGCTTAGGAGTCCTGGTAAGGTAACAGGGAACACCGGATCACATTGTGGCACGAGTGCCTGTAAAGAGTTCTGCCAGCACAGGTGTTGATATGCGTTAGGTTAAGCAGAGATGACTGGATGGATGCGCACTGGCAAAAGGACAAGAGCTTAAGGCAGGCACAGATCAGATGATGCAGGTGGAGGTATGAGAGCCAAGGCAAGATCAAGCAGTTCAGCTCAGCAATGTTCGGGCATATAGACAGCAGGCAGCGGAGTGGTCAGGAATCAGGCTGGGGTCAGTAACAGCAAGGCAGATCATTCAAGGGAGTAGGCAGAAAAATAGTCCAGAGGCAAGCTAGGGGTCATTACAGGCGGCATTCACGCAGAGTCAGGTACAGAAGAGGTCGGCAACACAGGATCAACATAGGAACCGATGCACAGATGGTCATGAGTGTAATAGACAAAGTAGCACTAGCACAGAGGACTAGTACAGTTTAAATAGCCTACCTGGTGCCAATGCGCACATGCATATACGCATGTACATGCAAACGCGATCATGGGCGCGCACGCACTTGTGTACGCGCTCCTGTTACTCGGCCATGGGCAGGGGTTCTTAGGCTTATGTGCCTGTGTGTATGCAAATGTCTTTGCTGACAAGTACATTGAAAATTAAAAGCCATAGTTTGATTAGGGATAAAGTCTGTTTGGTCTAGATTTTTGATTGTATGTATTATTTGCCTCAAGCCATTTACTAGCATTTTAGCTATTAATTTAGCTAGCTAATGTAAGTAAGGATATTGGGTGGTATGAGTCTGAATGCATTGCATATTTACCGGGTTTCAATACAGCCGTATTGCTTCATAAATAAAAGTTGGTAATTCATCAAGCTCAAGAGATTTGTTAATGGCACAGGAATACCTCTACTGTAGGACCATCCCTGCCTGATGCCTTAGTGTTAGGAAGGATCTCCAATGCTCTTTTTAGCTCTTACAAAGTAAAAGGAGAATTGACTCGTAAATTGGTGGTATTATAATTCTAAATATTTATATAACTGTTCATCTGAGTATGTCTTTTGGACTCATGTTATATATAGATTATAGAATGGATAGAATGCATCTACTTTATCAGAGGTAGAAAAGACTACTATGACCATTTCATTTTCTTTTGCATCTTGATGGCTGAGCAAGTGTTGTAGTTGCAAATATATGTTCTACTTTACTCCCCATTTAAAGTAATGCTCTTTTAAAAGAAAATACCTGTATTATGCCTTCTTGAACTCAACTCATCTCAACTCAACTCAATATATCCTGTGCTGCTTCTTAAATCTTCAAAGAAATAATAGAGGAATTATTAATATATTCCCCCTCCACTCTATTGACTTGTACCAACAGATTCCTCTCCCATTCCTTTGTATTTGCTTTAACAACTGAGTTTTTATTTCATGAGTACACATATGACATACGCTTTTAAAAAATATCCCAGACAACCAATGGAGAAGCTGAAGAGTTATTCCACCCCCAAAGAAATTATTAAGATTAGAATGAATAGAACAGGAATCTGGGAAAGATCCTAACAAATAAAAATGTACTATCCAAGGAGGAGATGTATCTCTATTATAACTTTTAAATTGTCTTACTAATGAAGAAAAATCTGAATGTCCCCTATCCATATACTTAAAATGAATTAATGGTATAATATTAGGAAAGTCAGCTGCTAAGTCTATACTACATAAAGTTGTGTGAGTTTTTTTTTCTCTCTTGGATGTATTATGCACCATATACTGTATCTATTAAGTAAAGCTCTTGCAGTAACTTGCCAAAAGTAAAAGACAGTTTGCAGACTGTTTCCCAGGAGAAGGAAGTCTATCCATTTCAGGAATTACAAAAGTCTTCCACTACAAGCAGCAGAAACTTATATATCTTATGTGAAATAAAATTGGATATCAGGGGAATATAAATATTAACAAATATGGAGAACAGCAAGCCATTTATAACTACAGGGGAAAAAACATGTAGTGGGACTTTTTAGGCACCTATCTATCCATAAACTACTGTGTGGTATGATAAAATAATTTTGTTTTATTAAAAATACATTTTAAACAAACAATTACATAAAACAGGTGAATTTCAACTGTGTTGCCTTGGTATTTCTAATTTAACATAACCCCCTTTCTACTCATTACGACACATATCACATATACATACCAAAAATATATGACGGGAATTTTAGCCCAAATTTTTATTTGGATAGAGTACCAAAAAAAGCAAATACATTTGGGGAGAACCACCTTTCTTGTAAGAAAACAGATCCAATAGCTCAGATCTCACCTCATTTTAGGTATCGTAATCAATCTTGCTGCTGGCACAATTGAATCCACACTTCAGCCCTGTTTCTACGTTACACATCCCATACTCATAAAGTTTCATAAAGAAAGTGTCTTCTAAAATGGTCAGATGCAATGTTATTCCAGCCAATGCTATTATACATATTTTTCACTATTATTAATATAAAAAATGGGTTTCTCCCTGAGCAATGATTCTCAATCATGCAGGATAAATCATACCATATGACATATTCAACTTCTGAGGACATTTTTTAATTTCCTGGAATTTAGCACTTTTTTCTTTGCACCTCTGCAAAGAAAAATTTGGATATGATTCCCGAGTCCCACTAGGGAAAAAAAACTTAATGAAAACTGTAATCTCCAGCACCACATCACCTGAAAAATGGGAACAATCATAAATGTCTTTAATTTTCATCAATCCAAGAGATTGCATCAGCTGGTTAATAAAAAATAAAAAAGTGCCTCTCCCCTGTTAACAATCCTCACTTATGCTGGATAAATCATAGCATTAAATATTTTCAAGTTTTGAAATAAACTTTTAATCTCCTGAAATTCAGCCCTTTTTCTTTGAACCACTGAAGAAAAGTTCAGATACAGTGAAACCTTTGCTCCAATTATTGAAATATTCCTACAAATCGTGCGCTTTTCACAAAAGCCAAATACAGACAGATATAATTTTGCAAAATATTCCACTAAATTGACCACTCCATTTTTTTCCCCCTGAAACATCAACATTTCAGTATCATCCAATTTATCAGTATTTGCATCTGCAAATTTTTTGAAAATTCTGTTTATTGGTTTTAGAAAAGAGAAGTGGTACAACACAGAACATGTTGGGCATACCCAGGCTCAATTGATATCAACTAACTATACAAAAAAACTACTAACTATCGAGACTATCGTAACATTTCATGCCAAGTACAAGATCCCAGATAGCCTGCCAAATCAAGATACTTTGCACATGCAGGAGCTATGATGCCACATGTCCAGTCACATCCTATCCCACGACCCCCCAATGAAACTGTAGTTAAGTCAGGTCAGAAGGCAGTTCTTTGGAGGGATGACTTGCAAGAAGTAATTTATAATGCAACAGATTTGATAAATAACTCCATCTTTGTGAGTGGACATGTTTCCTTAGGTTTGTTACAATAAAAAAGTCACTGCCTCTTTCCCACCCCTTCTAAATCATGTGTCTCACTGTTAATTAGTTGGGTCACCTAAAGTGTCGGCTGTCCCTCAATATTTTGGGGGGGCGGCAAACAAACCTGCCCCCCTCACTCGCACCGCCGCCACCAAGTTCTAATAGTCCCTCGCCAATTGGGTCTCAGAACCCACTTCCTGATGAGCTGGGAGGAGAATCAGGAGAACAATAGCGAATATTAATTCTCTATTGTCACACAACTGGGTGGGCTCAGGACGCAGTGCTCTGTGCCCTGAGTCCACCCTTTTTTGAAGCCAATTAGAGCCTCAGGCTCTAATCATGTGCTTAAAAATAAAAAAAATTCCATTGAAATCCTTCCGGTACCCTGCATGTGGATTAGGGGCCGGGCGCATGGATTGGGGGGGCGCCCTTGTGCCCCTTATGGATGGGCTGCCACTGGTCACCTATCATAACAAGGCCCAGTGGTGGGTTGAGGAAGACAGGAAGGTTTGCAACTGGGGCAGAGACCAGCTGCTTGGGGTATCCTGGGGTACTGGACAGAAGATTTTACTACATTTTCCAGAGCAGGACAAAGACATGGTCAAATAATCTATTGTTTTTAATACATCCTTCCCATATCAGTGTGTTGCACTGGAAATAAAAGCACAGAATGCTGCATTTTAGATGAGGTGTCCTGCAGTTTACCATTCAAATGACGTCTTTGAAAAACATAACACAGATTTTGAATGCATATTAATTTATCTATTCCCTAGCACTACCTGTGAAAGTATCTGTCATAGATGAAGGCCATAGATATAAGAAACACAGTACCCCTAAGAATTGTGCAGACAGGTATTACATTCACTATATTACATTATAACTATGATGGGCTAATCATTCTGCAGGACCCCAGATTGACGTCAGCATGAATATTGCACAGAATTATTTTATATCCAATAGCTATGTTGATAACGGTATGGTCCAATCCACGCAATTTTTAGCGCACCTTTAGCGCATGTAAATGGTGCACATTTTATGCATTGCATAAATGTCTGAATGACACCCCAATGCACCATGACAGTTGTGTGTTGTAGTGCAGTGTTGGGTACTGCAATATGTGATGCTCTGCCAGAAATTGTATATGTACCTTTTTGGTGCATTATGGTGCTTAAGGCAACACCTTCAAATGAATGGGCTGTCTTAACACACCACACATCAATGTGTGGCATGCACATGGAGGTGCTAATGCACTGCATTGTTGAGAATGGGCCCTTAGCATAGACTATTTTTTAGTAAGCACATATGTTTTTATTATTATTGCAATGTTTACCTGAAAGCTGAGCTCAGAGCAAAAAGCAAAATGCACAGATGAAATACATATGGGAGCTGTTTTACTTGCCACAATTCGCTTTTTATTTAAATCAATTCACATTTATACATCCCCTCAAAGCATAACAGCCAGGTGGATAATATTGCTTTCTGTGATATTGTTTAAGTTTAGGAATATTCTGCCATCTACTGATTGGACAGTGAAGGAGCAGCAGACTGGTGAGGTCTTCTCTATGCTCAGGCTGCTCTTTCCTCTTATCAGCTTGTCCCTTGGTAGCTGCTGGCTGGGTTCACACTATTGCGGATTGGATGGGAGTTTCTCCACATCCAATTTGCATGTCAGGAGCTTGTGACTGTCTCTGTACGGAGCCGGTTCACACATCTCCGGAGTGGCTCTGGTGCGATTTGCGTCCTCAGGGCCGCTGATAAGGCAGTACAGCCAGCCCTCCTGTACCGGGCCCCTGCCTTATCAGCTGAAAAGGGGGGCCCGGACAGCTGCCGAGCAGGAGAGCCAACTGTACTGCCTATGCTGACACGTCTTTTCATGCTGCACCAGGCAGTCAGGACAGACAAGGCAGAGGCTTGAACACTGATATATGTAACAGAGGAAGCACGGAAACACTTGTTACAGTGTTCCTGCTGCTCTACATGCCGAATCCTGGCAGAGATATGGTGAGGAGGGCAGACAGAACAGTGTCAGTCTGCAGGTTCGCAGTCCAATCCGACTTTGCTTTGTTTTGTTCGGTGTAATCAGACGCCTCGGGGCTGCAAACAACTGCGAGCCTCGGAAGCAATCAAAGGACAGAGTCGTACCTTCTAATCGGCTGCAGTTCCTGACCATCTGATTAAACAAAAGGGAGGGGGGGTCACAGGGTCTGCCCAGCCACTTTTACCTGGCAGAGCTGCACTGACAAGTTGGCTCGCTTTGGTAAAGGTAGGCTGCAAGGAAGCCTAGAAGAGTAGGAGCTTCTAGATATCCTATTTTTTTATTATTATTTTCCTATGCACACCATGGTCCCTAATGGAGGGTCTGTACTGTGCTGGAGCTGGGAGGGTGGTCTGTGCTAAGGGGAGAAATTTGTACTGGGTGGCGATTTGGTGCTCTAGGGGGAAATCTTCGTGTGGGGATATGACCTTGGAGGGAAGATTTGTATTGAGAGGAGGGGGTTTGGGTGTCCTGAACGGTGCGGTGCGATTTGAAGCCCATTCATTTGCATGGGCTTTAATTCACACCAGAACATAGAAAAATTAGTGCAAGCACTACTTTTTGGTGGTGTGTTTGCAATTTGCTTTAGCCCAGGTTCACATCGGAGCGTTTTGTCATGCGATTTGAGAGATCAAATTGCATCAGAAGTCTCAGTCTATTGGTGGCAATGGCACTGTTCCAATCGGTGCGACACTGATTTTTCAGCGCCTCACCGATTTGCAAAAGTGGTTCCTGCACTACTTTTTCTGCTTTCAGGTGCGATTTCAATAGACATCCATGCATGAAGCCACACAGATGTCTATCAAGTAGCACCTGAAATCGCACTAACCTTGCTCATTTGAAATCGCACTACTTCAAGTGAAGTAGCAGCGATTTCAAAGTAACATCAATGTGAACCAGGGCTAACAGGTGTTGTGAACAATACAATGGTACCTGCAGCAGATCACAAGGGTAGTGGTTTCCAGCAGTGTGGAAAACACTCACAGAAGAATAAATACAAAATACAATTCTAAAAAAATAAAATTAAAACTATAAAACATAATTAACAAAAAACAAAGGGCCTGTTCACATGTGCTTTGCTACCTGAAGAGCTGTTAGTATTTGGATTGCTCTTAAGAGAGCTTTTGACAGGTGGTAAGGAGGCATTTTGCCTCTTTACCACATGTTTTTACCCCGCAGTAGCGCCCTGCAGTTGGAGGGTATTTGCAGAGCAGCACTATTTGCTTGAATCAGTCTTTTTCAACAAGGTATCATTTCTGCCATGGTTGTGAAGCACAGCATCACAATCATGGCATGTGTACACTGCTAGCCACTGCCTTCATTGCTAAAGGGGATAGCAGTTTGGTGGGCAGTAAAAGCACAGCTCAACCATGGGTTTTTACCACCCCCAAACTCATGTGTGAATAAGCCCTAAGGACTGATTCCTTTTAGTACTAGTGCCCATGTGAATGAGTAAATTGTTCGCACAGCTGGAGCTGCCTGTTCTAGGGGATGCAGTGGTTGTATGAACACATCCACAGGTCCTAATTTGACAGGTGTGCAAGTGTAGGGGAGTGGTCCTGAATGCACACTTTGTTTGGGGCCGTACACCTGCACCCACACACCTGTCACCCATAGAGTAACATAGACTGCCTGCACATTGCTCCAGGTGGCACCAGCCACATAAACCACTGATTCACATTGTACAGGCCACAGTGCTCTTGTGAATGAGCCCCAATACCTCAATTCACACACAGAGCTTTATTTATTTCTCAATACAGTTTTAGCTTTTAGATTTAGTATGAATTAGGTTGTGTTCGTATCCACTAATAATGATTTTAGTGTATTTTTAGTCTAACTATCATTCAATATTTTTGGTAAGGGGAGGGGCCCTGCCAGGTAGACTGTACGGGGCCCCGTGATTTCTAACAGCAACCCTGTGCGTCCTGTGCGTCTTTTGGTCTGTTTCAGGTCCGAATTCAGCCAAAAATTTGGGCTGCAATCAGACCTGAAACAGTGAACAGGGATGCACTGAACCCCTGCTGGGAGCCGCTCCCTGCTACAGTGTGAACCCAGCCTTAAAGAGAATTAAAAGAGACTGAAATCAAGTCAAATGTAGGTACATTGTATTAAAATGCTGAATTATGTATTCATTAATACATAGCTATAATAATATGTGTTTGGTAAGAGTTCAGCTTTAAATTATTTTTTTATTTGACATTTACATTTCTTCATGCTTTATCTTTTGTCTTGTTATTGTATTTAATAAAAGAATTTGTATTTTAGTGCCTAGAGGTATCTATACACTTCACTGCATTCACTGAGCTACTCAGAGTGGTTCCTATACTAAAGTCTTGCTCAAATGTGCAGTGATTTGGCAGTAATAACAGGCAGGTTATCTGTTTTTACTGCCCCCCTCCTACCCCGGCAAGTTAACATATCCAGCAGACATATTTGTCATTTTCCACAACAATTTTTTTTACATCATGTTTTGGTCGGCAGGCACTTGCCAACCATGCCCCATTCAAGTCAATGAGACCATGCTGCAACTGCGTCTAAGGCACACAGTTGCAGTGTCATCTGTTGGGATTGCAATGTAAAATCCCTCCTGGGGATTAAAAATAATAGTGTTCAGAAGGTGGCTTATCACCTCCTAAATGTATGTCAACCTGCTCTAAACCTCTTCTGAAAAGTGATGCAGCATGCATGCATGTGCTTTTCAGAGTTGTTTCCAAACCTGCCACACATGTTGATGAGGCCTAAAGGATTAGAGAATTTTCATGTTGCAAAATAAGAGTTAACTTCCAAAAAAGTAAAAGCAAAACCTTTCTTCATTTCTTTTGCTTATAATTAGTTTTTTTCTAGCCAACATAGTTTATTCTTCTTCACCAAGCTAAGAGAACATTCATTTTACTAAATAAAAATGTTGTTCTCCTTTAGTAGACTAACCCTATACATTTGAATTGTGGGAAGGAACTATAAAGCACAATCAATGTGAATTAATGCAAAGCATGAAACAGAACCTGCATATATAATGAGAAAATACAGTTCTTTCATGTACATATATGTTTGCAAACTGTACATAGAAAGTAGATTTATGTACAATGGGCTAAATGCAGCTCGGCCAAACCTACCTGTAGCATCCCCCCCACGGGAATAGGGCAGTGCATGCACCAATTCACTGTCACAACTAGTGGAAGATTACATTTTGATTTTAACATGTAGGTACATAACAATTGTTTCAGCCATCCGTAAATGTTTTTCTTTTTTTTTTTTTTACTACAGTACAGTGCCAATTTTGGAGCTTTGCATTCATTTTCCCATCTGAAATTCTACACCCAACACATCTGGAGCAAAAAGCCAGAAGGCAATCCTTGTAAAACGGATCCACTTTGTGAATTTATTGTTGGTGAATACATTGCATAATGTGATTAGTTAAGTGCTCATACTTGATAGCGTGTGGCCTTGACTGCAGGTATAATTATTTGTCCCGAGGTAAAGACAAATAGAGGCATCCCTCAAGGTGTAGCCTGCAGCTAAGAGCCAGTAACACCAATGTGTCATTATAAATCACGTTGCGCCGTAACAAAAAAAAAGCTTTTAAACATACTAATTTGAAACATATTTCTCCTGCTTAAAACCTGATGTGCTGAAATACCAGGGGTTTTACTTAGCACCAGTACAGCTTATGCATTTTTATCTTATGGAAATAGTTGTGGATAGGCTTGAAAAAGTGTAGCTATCTATGATCCAATAATGCTCAAACCTTGAAATCACATGGATGCAGCTTGAACATGACCCCCTCACTGTTTTTGGCATTTAATGCTCCTGGGATGCACACTGCACAGTGCAAAGCACCAGAATTGGATATCTAGCTTCATATAAAACACTTTTTCATTTGCTTTACAGAGCCAGTCTATTAAAACTGATACACCATTTGATAGCTGTTGGAAAGTTATACCACCTAAAAGATGTGTTTATCTCCTTGAGAAGGGACATGAAATCTCTGTTCTTGAGTTTACAAGTCTGCAAATCTAGGAGTCAGACTCTCACTCTTGGTCATAGGTGTGCACAGGGAGGTGGGTGCCAGGTATGCCTTGGCACACCCTAATCAACCTTTGCACTAGCACCATCCAGAGTATCATCCAGTGTACAGAAGAGTGTGGGGGACATACAGCCACAAGGGAGGGGGGGCACTACACACCACTAGTAATCCATTGCATTTATCTGCAGCACTAGATCCGCTGAATCATCTCCCTATACACACACATACCCACATGCATGTGTACTTGAGTTTTGGGGTGCACACCCTAATGCAATACGCTGCGCACGCTTATATTCTTGGTTATTTTATTTTATCTTAAGAAGAAGGCAAAATGAGGAGATACATTACCTATTTTGTAGCACAGTGAGACTTGAGACTCCAAAACTGCCTATTTGCTTCTTTATTGAGAATCGGACACACCATATCTTTAAGTGATGACTACTTTCTGAGCTATTAGCCTAATTCTTAAAGTGGAACTTTAATCAGAAAATTAACTCCTACTAGAACACTTTAGGCTGGCCCCTTTTGCAGGTATAGCTATGTAAAACATTAAAAATAAGTGTATATACTGTTTTAAATCCAGTAATACATTGTCTCGCCCTGCTCTGCATATGCTCAGTTGCTCTCTATCTTTAGGCACTGCTGAATTTGTAGAGGCCGATCTGCTGACAGCTTTAACCACTTGCCTGCTGGGCACTTTTACCCCCTTCCTGCCCAGGCCAATTTTCAGCACTGTCACACTTGACAATTGCGTGGTCATGCAACACTGTACCCATATGTAATTTTTATATTTTTTCACACAAATAGAGCTTCTTTTGGTGGTATTTAATCACCACTGGCGTTTCTATTTTTTGCTAAACAGAGAAAAAAAACACCAAAAATTTTGAAAAAAAAATTTTTTTCATGGTTTGTTATAAAATTTAGCAAACAGGTAATTTTCCCCTTCACTGATGTGTGCAGATGAAGCTGCACTGATGGGCACTGATATGCTCCACTGATGGGCACTGATAGGCTGCACTGATGGGCACTGATAGGCACTGGTAGGTGGTACTGATAGACAGCACTGATAGGTGACATTGATGATGAGGCACTGATGGGCACTGATTGGCACTGGGCACTCATTAGCAGCACAGATGAGCACTGATAGGTGGCACTGGTGGGCACTGATTAGCTGCACTGGTGGGCAGTGTTAGGACCGATGTCCCTTTAACAGAAGTCAGTTATCGGCTTTCTTCTTTTCTCCTCACGCTGTAAACGTGAGTAAAGAAGAACTGATAATCGGCTTCTGTTTAAATCCTGTGATCAGCTGTCATTGGCTGACAGCTGACCATGTGGTAAAGGGCCCCTGTGATTGGCCTTTACCCCTATCTGTGATCAGCTGAGTCAGAAGGACCGGCAATCACAGAACACACCACCCACACACCGCAGGGGGCATGCAGGCAGCGCAAGCATGGGAGGACATCCACGTACGCCCTCCCAGCATTGTAAGCCCGCACTGTAACCAGGAACTGGTTAAAGTGGAATTAAACCTTCCTATCCTTTACAGCCAAGGAAGCTGCTTCTGTTTGATCTGCAACTACTGTGGTGCTACACATGTGGTCAGATATGACACCAGCCATCTGATGGTATGACAATTTGGTTGAGGACACAAGCAAATGTGACAGTTATAAATCCTGCATTCCAGAAATGTAACTGTTTTTTTAACTGTTAATTTGATGGGTTTAGTTCTACTTTATTATTTACTGCTGTTCAGGGGCTCTAGGCTTCAGCAAAATGGCAGCGTCCAACAAGAAGAAACAGGAGCAATGTTGGAAGTAATTTACAGCACACACTCATTTTGGTAGCATAATTATTCATGTGGAATGTATGTTCCTTGCTAAAGAACATTCTTTTTTATCAAGTTGTTATGGATAAAGTTCTGCTTTAATTACTTTGATATAAAAGTGAAAGTTGTAAGCTGCCAGGAACTAAGGTAGGGAGACCTCATCGCTGGAGTGCCCAATATAAGAAGGCAGTGAAACATCCTACAAAAATTAACTGAAAATATAGGGAAATATCATGAGAAAAGTGCCAGGGTAGAACGTGATGAAAAAAAAACATATACGCAGAGGTTACTTACAATGGAGCCATTAAGAATTATCTCCATTATATAGGCAGATACAGTTATACAAAAATGTTGACTTTTCTTTTGAAAGTTAGCCTGCTCACGTTACAATACATAATCAAGAGATGGGGATATTTGGGGGAGGGGGGGCATCATATCATACCACATCCCAATATAAACATGTCTAGCTGGGTTGGAGGCAGGACACCTACAGCTTCACATAAGAACTCATTGCTGTTTATCCTGTCATGAACCTTGGAAGCTGTGCTCCTTTTGGGATTTGTCCATTTCCTCCCTCCACTTTTCTTTGCATCATTATGCCAGCATTTGACCCCTGTTCTGATAGACAGGCTTGTGCTTCAGGTTGTTCCCCTTAGTGACACAATGGGATACGTGTTGGGCACCTGTGGCATATCAGAATCCCTGGACAATTGAGTTTTTAGTGTTACCATTTGACTTCAATTTACTGACACATTATATCTTTTACCCCTTTCCTGATGAAGCTGTGATGCGAAACATGTCGAGTTTGAGGCAATTTTTCATCAACTTACCAGTTTGATCCCATTGAATTTCTACATACAAAATGTATTTTTTTTTTTATTTCTACCTACTGGTTCTTGATGTAGCCTCTATAGGGTGTTAATATTGTCATTTATGGTCATGTACGGTGCTTTTTAGCCTGATTTCTAATGGTTATTAATTAAAAAAGATCCTGATATTAATTACATTTATGCATGAATCATTTTCTGAGGGGCCATACCTTTAAAATCCTATTTTCTCACTTTTTATTTTACTCCACATTACATTACAATATAAGCATACTCATTAGTTCCTTTAAACCTTTAAAGCTTTCGCTGCTGGACCTATTGTTTCCTTTTTCACACACATGCTAAAAGTACATTTTTATGTGAGGATTCACCTAAAATCTGCAAAGCAACATATATTTTCTGAATACAGAGAAACTATAGAATAAAATGATGGTAGTTTTATAATGATGGGCATTTCATATGTCATCATATGCCCAATCTATATTGGGCCCAATTAGCCATTTTCCCTCCCCAGTGCCATGTGACTCATTAGTGTTACAAGGTCTCAGATTTCAATGGGGAGCAGGTGTTATCACTCTCACTATCTCATACTGGTCACCGGCAGTTCAACATGGCACCTCAGGGCAAAGAACTCTCCGATAACCCGAAAAAAAGAATTGTTATTGATAATGACCCCAAGCACACCTCCAAGATGACCACTGCCTTGCTAAAGAAGCTGAGGGTAAAGGTGATGGACTAGCCAAGCATGTCTCCAGACCTAACCTCTATTGAGCATCTTTGGGGCATCCTCAAGTGGAAGGTGGAGGAATGCAAGGTCTCTAAAATCCACCAGCTCTGTGATGTCGTCATGGAGGAGTGGAAGAGGATTCCAGTGGCAACCTGTGAAGCTCTGGGGAACTCCATGCCCAAGAGGGTTAAGACAGTGCTGGAAAATAATGGTGGCCACACAAACTATTGACACTTTGGACCCAATTTGGACATTTTCACTTAGGGGTGTACTCACTTTTGTTGCCAGCGGTTTAGACATTAATGGCTGTGTGTTGAGTTATTTTGAGGGGACAGCAAATTTACACTGTTATACAAGCTGTACACTCACTACTTTACATTGTAGCAAAATGTCATTTCTTCAGTGTTGTCACGTGAAAAGATATACTGTACGTGAAGCAGCGTAGATACTTCTTTGAACTCACTGTTTTTGCAGAATATGTTTCAGGGGGTGTAAGACTAAGCCTGGCCATACTTTATGCAATATTCTTGTACAATGTTCCTTTAGATTTATCAAAACCATATAATATGAGGTCAAACCTAAACATTTTCAATTTGTATGCAATCAGACAGACCCTTTCACTACATAGTGGAAAGTAAATGACTGTACTCTCACGCACTTGTTGCTTGTTATCACCATATACAGTTTTCATTTTAGAACTTTTAAATAAGTTTAGTGCACACATAATAGAAAACATAAGACTGAGTCGAGTAAACAGATATCAAATACATCTATACTGGAAATTATGTGGATTCAAGCTACCTATGCCATAATTGCAGATAGGCAACACTTTAAAACCTGTATAACTCATTTGTTTGGCGTTAACGATAAAAGATGACCCTAGTTATTTTTTTCACTGGGACACCTTATATATTCAGTGGGCATCCTTTACATTTTTGGGCCCTTTAAAATATTTTGTTATTATTCTTTCAACACTTTTTATTTTTTTTCACTTACTTGTAATGCTATCACAAGGGGACTGACAAGCATTCTGTGTGATAGAGCATGTAGAGTGACAGTTACACTTTATGGAGCTTTCAGGGTTCTCAGCACAAGCAGATTGGTAACAGAAATCCTTGGAATCCCTGATCTGCTGTTTACCTGTCTACAGCCAGGTTTTTACAGCTCTGACACCGGAAGTGCATTCAGGCATTATAAAGGAGATTGGGGATGGAAGTTGCTTAATCTACCACCATCCTGACACTTTTTCTAGATGTCCTAAGCTCTGAGGAGTTTAAGGTGAGTCCAGGACACATGATGGGATGGGTAGGTTGGGAGGGGGTCATCCAGTACTCTGTCACATAGAAGTGATCAGGTGGCTTTACAGCCACCCACATGTCTTCTATTCACAAGACATGAGCCTGTTAAAATTTGGAAATACAACTGGGGCTGCTATTGCAGGAAGTCTAGGAGATTTGGAGAGCTGGGGCCTTATAGTTTTTATAGGAAAATCTGTATATAGATTTAGCTGCCTAACTCTCTGGACCTACTATGTGTTTCATATGTTTCACTGCAATTTTAATTGCATGCACAGGTTTCTTTGAAGATAATTGGTTCCTCGAGATTGTCTAATATTTTATGCTGATAATTTCAAGATATCTTCAGTTAAACCCTAATGAAAGCATAAATCCCAGACGAAGCTTTAAAAAATGTTTAATCTTACACAGTTATCCTCTATATTGCTGGATTAAACTCTGTGCAGGCCCTGAGGCAGTTGAAACCTTTGGACCGCCCATGCAGGTTTCTGTAGGTTTTTCATGCGTTCACTGTAGTAGGATAACATTGAACTAAGTAGTGTGCATGTTAGCTGCTAGATGGAGATTACCTACTGTACATGAACACTACTGTACATTACACGTATGTAGGTTGCACCGAAGGTGCACGTTCCATGGCAAATAGAAAGTCTACTTTTTGCTAGCCCTCTGCCCCAACAAAAGCCATTTGTAAACCAACCATTCATCAAAAAAGAAAAAAATGACCTTGCACCTGGCATCTGATGCTTCCTGAGAAGCACATGTGACTTCATTGTGACTTCCAGTAGAGCTTGGGATATGAAATCCTGCAAGAAGGTACTACAGTTTATTGAAAGTGAGCATTCTGGTGGGTTTTCTGATTTTTGGATGAATGGTTTATTCATAAATGGGTTTTTAAACCCATTTCTGTTGGAGGGACTGGACCTTCTGTTTGCCATGGCAGGTCTGCTTTAAAGAGAACCAGTCATAAATGTGCAATAATTAAATCTTCATTCTTAAAGTGTATGGCACAAATATATACAGTATATGTCTAGGCTAAAATATATATTTATTTTGGAAATCTCCACAATATATGCACATTTCTTCTTGTCTCTTCAAAACACTGCAGGTACAGGAAAATATCTCTGGTTTCTTTGAGCTCCTAATATCCTGTGGTGAGCTGACAACACTGCCTCTGCTGCACAGTAATCCCAAGCAGTGCTGTCTGTCCTGTCTATCTTCTCTCTTGTGGGACTACAGAACTAGTTCCTTTCTCCTAACTCTATAACACAAACTAGAGAAGTTTGTAATGCGACAGTGGAGCACTTAGGCAGGGCTGATTACAATTTTGTTTTTATCTTTAGAGTCAACATGTATTATTTAGTACTTCCAGTAATTGTTAGCACTGAATATGTTTTTTTATTTTGCACATACATTCATTTTAAAATAATTATAATAATGCAGCCTAACTTCATAGATATCTGTTGGTATTGTATTATTGCCCTCACTGCTTACATTTGGATATTCTTTACAAAGTGATTGTTCTCCACATTCACTAAAGTAAGGGAAATTTCCCGTTCAGAGTTAAAATTCAGCCCTGGAAATGGGAACATGCTTTCCTCCTCGAGTAAATGAGCCTCAGTATGTGCATTGTAATACACCAGTTCAGTTATTTACTACATGCTGGTTACCAGATCCATATACTACTATTCCTAATTCAAGCTCTGATGAAGAGAGCAAGGTTTAGCCCCAAAGCACATTGGTTGTGTATACAGCTCTTATCGGATTTTACAACTTGACTTTAGTATCACGGTGGCATGCTTCATTTCTAGATTTATTTTATTCAGTCGCAACCCCAGAGGCCTGGCTGTAGAAGCCTTTTTGTGCACATTAGCTGCTATCTATTGGGCCAGAAAGAAACCATATATCCAAATTATTCTACCTTCTTGGATGAAAATAAGATAGTGTTTAGTGGACAGCCATTTTGGCACTTCCTCAAAACTGTTTACAAGGCTGGCCCAAGACATTGGGCTATCTGGGTCCAAGAATGAAATGCTGCCCCCCACCCCCCAAAAAAAAAATCACACCCACCAAAAGGCCCCCACATCCATTATTTTATATCATCATAATTAAAACTAAAATTACATTTATAAGGAAGTCATATTTACATGCAACAGCACATAAATCTATATACAAAATTATATGACTTTTTGTCTATATACAAAATTATATGAAACACCATTATGTTCAATTCCAGGGGGCGGGCTAGGGTAGTATAGGGGCAGGCGGAGCAGCCCATGGGGCAGTTGTCGTTCCAACACACAAAACTGCTGGAAAAAAAATCTTGGCCGTAATTTGCTGGGTAAATAGGAGAGAAGGAGAGGGGCCCTGGTTCAATTTGCTGCCCCTCTCAAAGTGCTGCCTGGGTTCAATGGACCCACTGGGACCCATGGTAGGGCCGGCCCTGACTGTTTAGGAGGAGACTCAGAGGAGGAAACTGGTATTTGGTAAAAAAGTATAGAGGCACTAGCAATTGCATTCAATATTTACTGGGGAGTGCTAAAAGCAGAGCCTTAGTGGAGAGAGTGCTTAGGACCCATGCCAGGGAAAATCTTTTTCTTGTAAAGTCATTGGATTTTCAAAGCAAGATCTCTAAATGAATCCCTTGATGAACATTACATGGGAAATTTGACCATGTCGTATTATTTCTGTCTACCCATGCTCTACCATCGTTAATGTAAACACCCTTACTTGTTTGTCTTGGATTCTAGGAATTGTGCTTTTCTAAGATAATGCTGTTTAATGCAAGATAAAGTAATTTTAGCCCCTTAATAAATATGCTTTTAATCAATAAAGGATGTTAGTACATTTGACATTGGATGGAGCACTAATGTTTTCTTTGTGATTGAATTAATTTTGCTGTTGCCAGACAATTACAGAAGAAAAAATTATGCTTGGTATGGCAAATAATAAGAAGCAGAGACCAGCTGTTTTATCTCTGAAAACTGCATTGGACTTGAAGTTCTAATGAAGGTTCCTATTGAGAAGAATACATTATAGTGAGATACGAAGGAAAACTGTTTAAGATTATTGGAACTGAAAACCCAGTATATTTATAGAGCACTTATTAACAATGCAGGGATAGATTGTATTTCTTCTTGATTTCATTTATTAGTACAATGCCCTGATATTTTGCATACCTAAAAACAGAACATAGAAATGTTTGCCTCAATCTCTACCCCAGTGGAGCCACAGCTACAGTAGGTATAGAAATATAAAAAAAAAACAACAGGATATAGTGACTTGCTAATGATAAATGACTTGCTAAATAAATACAAAAACAAATTATTAGAATGTGATTATGTTTCTCATATTTCTACGTTATTCAAGCCACACTGGTACTGCTGATGTTAGTGTATTTATGGTCTTGCAGTTTAAAGAGAACACTTGTTTGAGTGGTAAAAGTGGAGATGCAAATTAAGAACCCTTGAAGAGCAATTGAGTTCTATCACTTCAGTCTTGAGTGAAATAACAAAAGCAGATGGGAGATGTATTTTACTGACTGTTTTCAGCATTGTTTATATTACTGCAGCAATCAAGTGTCGAAATGAATTTATTTACTCTATTAAATGCTAATCAATTCTTCACCCATAAAAATAAAAAGCTGAGAAAAAGAAGGTCGAATCAAAATAAAAAATGATACATCCTGAGATGAACAAGCTGTCCTCTCTTTAGTCACCAGACATGCTTTGTGAAAATCAAATGTACCATTTTCCTCAAATAATTCTCTAATGAAACAGATTTTTGGAGTGGTGTGTTCTATAGACTGAGGCAAAAGGTATTTAACCACTTCAGCCCCGGAAGGATTTACTCCCTTAATGACCAGGCCATTTTTTGTGATACGGCACTGTGTCGCTTTAACTGACAATTGTGCGGTTGTACAAGGTTGTACCCAATCAAATTTGACATCCTTTTTTTCCCACAAATAGAGCATTCTTTTGGTGGTATTTGATCACCTCTGTGGTTTTTATTTTTTGTGCTATAAACAAAAAAAGACCAACAATTCTGAAAACAAAAAAACAATATTTTTTACTTTCTGCTATAATACATATCCAACAATTTTTTAAAAAAATATGTATTGATCAGTTTAGGTCAATATATTCTTCTACATATTTTTGGTAAACAAATCACAATAAGCATATATTGATTGTTTTGCGCAAAAGTTATAGCCTGTACAAAATATGGGATAGATTTAGGGACTTTTACTTTTTTTCTTTTTTACTGGTAATGGCGGTGATCTGCGATTTTTAGTGGGACTGCTACACTGCGGTGGACAAATATGGCCCTATGTGACACTTTTTTGGGACCAGTGACATTGTTACATTGATCAGTGCTATCAAATCACACTGATCAATGTGTAAATGACACTGGCAGGGAAGGGGTTAACACCAGGGGGCAAGCAAGGGGTTAACTGTGTTCCCTGGGAGTATTCTAACTGTAGGGGAGATGGGCTGCCTGGGACAGTACAGTGATCACTGTTCTCGATCACTGGGAACAGCAGATCTCTGAGATGACCCTGTAAGAACAGGGATCCGTCTTGTTTACATAGGCAGATCCCTGTTCTGTCTCTGTGTACCATGATTGCAGGTCGCTGGTGGACATTGAGTCCGTGGGACCCACGAGCACACTCCTGCGGCATGTGGTGGGCGCACACGCAGACACTGTTTCACATGCACTGAGAGGTTTATAATTAGTGAGGGGGTCTATACTGAAAGAGGGGGGTCTGAGGAGGGTCTGTACTGAGGGGCGACTATAGCTGGTGGGGGGTGACACCTGCTGGGGGCACTGGCCAGGCTGCCCTGCTGGGGACACTGGCCAGGCTGCCCTGTTTGGGGCACTGACCAGGCTGTCCTGCTGGGGGCACTGACCAGGCTGCCCTGCTGGGGGCACTGACCAGGCTGCCCTGATGGTGGCACTGGTCAGGCTGCATTGATGGGGACACTGACCAGGCTGCCCTGCTGGGGGCACTGATCAGGCTGCATTGATGGGGACACTGACCAGGTTACATTGATGGGGACACTGACCAGGCTGCACTGCTGGAGGCACTGACCAGGCTGCATTGATGGGGACACTGACCAGGCTGCCCTGCTGGGGACACTGATCAGGCTGCCCTGCTGGGGGCACTGACCAGGTTGCATTGATGGGGACACGGACCAGGCTGCATTGATGGGGACACTGATGAGGCTGCATTGATGGGGACACTGACCAGGCTGCCCTGCTGGGGACACTGACCAGGCTGCCCTGCTGGGGGCACTGACCAAGCTGCCCTGCTGGGGGCACTGACCAGGCTGCCATGCTGGGGGCACTGACCAGGCTGCCCTGCTGGAGGCACTGACCATGCTGCCCTGCTGGGGGCACTGACCAGGCTGCACTGCTGGGGGCACTGACCAGGCTGCCCTGCTGGGGGCATGGACCTGGCTTCATTAATGGGCACTGGGGGAGTGAGCACACTTTGCACAATCAACACAGGTAGCCTGAGGACAGTGTGTGTGTGTGTATATTTATATAAATATATATGTACACACACACACATGCTTTTTTATTTTTGAGGTGGGGGTAGGAATCTTGGGTGAGTTCCCACACTTTTTTTCCCAGGACTTGACCCCTGTAAGGCACTAAGTATGACAAGGTTTTTAGAACAACATCTTCACTACCTCACTGCGGTCTAAGCAAGTGTATACGTATCAGGTCCATGCAGTATGAAGATGGGTCAATGAGATGTATATGAGGGTGTTCTTTTTTACATTCTCTTTTTCTTAGTCTTTTCTCCCATGATGCAATTTGAAGACCTAAGTAAATTACCAAATTCGGAACATGTGAGTGCATTACCTTTAAATGTTTGCAAACAACATATTGTGGATTGTACCTTAGGCCTATTGTTTTCTCAATCATTCATGTTTCCCACATTGAATCAGGCTGAGTAAGATACTGACTTTTCCGCAATCTATAGGATTAGGAAATATCTTTTCAGCGGCCTGGCATTACTAGTTTGGATGAAGTTTATTTCTATTTTTTCCCCGTTTCACCATATAAAAATGTGTTCAGTTCACACACATAAATATCTCATATATCTGAAATGGTTATTTTTACACATGAAATAGAAGTTGTAAAAACTGCACGCCCACATTTCTCATAAATTATAATTTCCATCTCCGTAATTCCTATGTATCTCCATCTCAGATGTCTTTTCTTAGTTCCTCAAAAGTAAATTCCTCGAACTCCATAGTTAAAAGATAAGGACATTTTCCTAATGTCTCTTGATCGGTCTATTGGACCTATCAATGTCTAAAGGGTTTTACTGCGCATGCTCAGGCAGTGAAATAAAAATGGCCTGATCGGCTGCAGGAAAACCTCATACTTGGATACAACTGGACTTGGTGCCAGGACTATGTAACTATTCAGCTGAGGAGAGGTAGTTTGATGATCTAGGTAAGGTAGGAAAAAAAAGGGAGGAAAACTTTTAGAAAACATTGTTTGAAAGTTACATTACCCTTCAAAGCCAAACTATACCTGAAGCCTGTAGACACAGGCACAAAAGTAAACTCCTCTGCTGGGGCTACCTCTTTTACATAAATAATTCTGTTTTATTGGTCCTAAACTGCTTAAGCCCCCACACG
The DNA here is from genome assembly GCA_018402905.1 of Glandirana rugosa. Taxonomy (NCBI): domain Eukaryota; kingdom Metazoa; phylum Chordata; class Amphibia; order Anura; family Ranidae; genus Glandirana; species Glandirana rugosa. The sequence goes on along the minus strand of BLSH010520306.1, from coordinate 749,191 downwards.
GGCCGAATGGCGGGAAGCATCGGTTGGTTCAATAGAAACTGACTGACATTTGACCTGTGTGTACTGGAGTCAGTCTGACAGAAGCCGGCTGATCGGCCCGCTTCTGTCAAAGGGGCATGACTGAAAAAGGTCTGCTGATCGGCTCCCGATCAGTGCTCTCAGCCAATGGCTGAGAGCGTTGACTGGAGTGCTCTGGTGGGGGGGCGTACTCCTGTCAGAATACAATAGCACAGCGGCTCCTCCTGAGCTGTCCATTTTTTTTCCTTCAGCCCTGCTGGGTTGAGTGAAAAAAACTACTAATGTGTACTAGGCTTTAGGCTATTGTAAAATCTAAAGCTGAGTTACTGGCTGAAAAAAAAAAAAAAACTCCTGCAGTGATGCCCACTATGCAGCTCATTATTTTTAGAGGCCAGAGGAACAGGCAGTATTACTTACTCCATTACCTGTCTGGCCTGTGGGTGACCCCTCTGTGTCATTACATAAAATGCAGTGCTATTTGCCCTGCAATGTATGTGGGGGGGTGTGACAGTGCAACCCCGGCCATGAGCAGCTTAGGAAGACAGCAGCGCTGGAACTGTTGCACAGATAGAGGGAGTCTGCTGGAGTATGGAATAGGGTGAGCATTTCTCTTTATCCTGGCATCCCTAGACATCTACCCCTGCAGTGAGTTGTTGTGTGTTGGGAAGGGGTGGGGGTGTTTGGCTTACTGCAAGGGTATTTTTTTGTTCCAGTCCAGAGTTTAGCTTTAAACAAGTATTTCTACAGATTAGTATTGAAAACTATATTTAGTAAATTATAACAGCCCTTTAGTGCAATTTAAGTGTTTAATTTATTATGAATGCACCAAGGATAGCTCAGTAATATGAATAGCAATGTATACATCCATGAATGTATGTGTATTCTTGAAAGCAATATTAAAGGCAGGTAATTAAAAAAATAACAAACATATCATGTTAGCAGTTTTGCACAGAGCAGCCCCAATCGTCCTCTTAAAGGGTCCCCTGCAGTCGCTCCTGGCCCCTCCCTCTTGTGGAGTGCTCCCCATGGTAAGCATCTTGCTGTGAGGGCACCCAAGCAGGCTCACTCTCAAGCTGCTGCTCAGTGTGTCCATTCACACATGGAGCGCGACTCAGCCCCACCCCCACTTTCTCCTCATTGGCTCACTGGCTATGATTGACTTTAGCAGGAGCCAATAGCTCCTGCTGCTGTGTTAGCCAACAAGGAGGAAGAGACATGGGAGAGCTCCTGCTCTCATGCACCTCGCTGGATCAAGATAAGGCTAAGGTAAGGTAAGTACTGGGGGGGTTGCTGCACACAGAAGGTTTTTTTACCTTCATGCATGGGATGCAAAAAACCTTTAATCTTTATAACCATTTCATAAAAAAGAGATCTATTGCATAATAATATGTTGTGGCCTAACAGTAATTTTGTTTTAATGCTACACCCCAGGAAAACACAAAAATGAAAGAAAAACACAAATTAATGCATCTCTATAGCATTTTGTAAACAATTACATGTGTTTTAAAGGATTTACCTTCATTTTACTTGATTTTCAACCTCTTGTAATTTCATATGCAGAATCAATAAGAGTCAATTAGGTGTGCTGCATTCATTTTGTAGTGAGAGGGCACAAGAAGGCACTAGAGCAGTGATTCTCAACTCCAGTCCTCGGGACCCACCAACAGGCCAAATTTTAAGTATTGCCTTGGGGAGATGCAGACTAGAATACTGCAATCACTGAGCAGCAAATGATATCACCTGTGATGCATTTCAGTTATCCTGCAAACCTGGCCTGTTAGTGGGTCCCGAGGACCGGAGTTGAGAACCACTGCACTAGAGGGAGAGCAAAGTGAGCATAGAAATAACCTCACTGACCTGCTGCTGCTCTTTTACTGTCCAATCACCAGGCTGCTGGAGTAGGGATGACACCAATGTATTCCTAACTACAGCTGAGAAAATGCTGTGCTGTGTGGCAGGGTACTTAAGGACTGAATAGACAGAAGTACAAATCCTTTAGCAGGTAAACAAGTTTCCCTAAATGTACTTCATCTGTGTACTTAGAAGCATGGCAGGAGTTCAGCTTTAATCTTCTGTCAAACTCAGTGGTCTTGTGTCCTTTTTTCAACCAGACTAACAATGTTACTATTCCTCTCCTATGTTTGTGTAGGTCTGTAGCTGAAGCAAATAATCATGAAGTGGCTTCTCAAGATCAGCTTTTCAAGATAACAGCCCATAAAGGGTTTGTGTATGGATTTTGAGAAAATCGAAAATGTCAAACTAATTAAATTTGGGGCTGGTAATGGCCATAATTACAGCATTCAGCTCCTTAATAAATTCAGCTAGCGCTATCTTACATTAAGCACAAAAAAAAAAACTTTCTTTGGTACACTTTGTTCTATGTTTCTAAATTCATTCTGTCCATTAAAGGAAATCTTGTAATAAAATATCCATTTTGCAAATGTTTTCTTGCTCCTTTTTGTTGTTACAAAAGATGTCAATATGTAAGCTAATCATCAAAATAAGGAGCGTATGAAGAAGCCTACAACAAGTGCAATAGGCTGAAAAGCAAATACATTATTTTTTTAGATATTCACTGTAGACTGTGTTCTGATATTTAACACAGTAGGTTAGTACAATTAATTTTGTATTCATGGGGAAAAGGTTACGAGTCAGGTTTTACTTAGGTTTACAGGCTACATTTTATGGTTAAAGAGGAAGTAAACCCTGATGGGTTTTATTTCCTCTTCATTGCACTGAATTACCCTGTAGTGTAAAAGCATAATAGGCTAGTATGCATCGCATACTAGCCTATTATGTGACACTTACCTGCATTGGAAGCTCGCGCTGCCCCCATCTGTAGGAAGCGTCCATCTTTGCCCCTCTTCCTTCCGCGGGAGCAGCCAATCGAGCCACAATGTCAGTGAACGAACAGCACAGAGGCCGTTTCTTCACTGCACATGTGCTTGATGATGTGCGCACATCACAGTACACTACATATCTCTTAAACCGCACAGGTTTAGGAGATATGCAGGGAATCTACAGCTAAGCCTTATTATAGGCTTACCTGTAGTTTAAAGTGGTTGTCATGAGTTGACAACCACTTTGAATGGGGTGATAGTTTTTCATGTTAGGATAATTTTATTTGTTAACAAATAGTGTTTAATGTTAGTTATGATAAAATTAGGTAAAATAAGACTAAGACTGCTCCAGTGCAATGTCAAGTTGACCAAGATTTCCCATAGAAGCCAAGGTTAAATGTTACTGGATCCGTGCCATGTCAAGCTGACCAAGATTGCACCGCATTGCAAATGCGTAAGATCAGCAGGTGCATGCTGGGTAGCCAGCATGCACGCAATCCAGGAAGAAGGTCACTGCGGGTTCAGATGCCCACACTGAAGATGGCCGCGCTGTGCGGGAACTTCACAAAGTAAGAAAACAATGCTGTACAAATAGAAAACTGGTCATAGTTTACAGCATACCTTTCTTACATTGCACGCAGCATGAGTATTCTAGGGGTATTTTTATCTTAAAAGTCATATTTCGGCCAGAACTCCGCTTTGGTTTGTAAAAAAAATAGGTTGGTTCGGATGAATACGGCATTATGGGCACTAGATGAGCTGATGATCATAGGAAATAAATATGTATTCACTTTGATTCTCAGCTCCATCTAATGGCCCAAACGCAGTATTTTACCAACCCACTCTTTTTATGGATGAATAACATTCGAGCTGTAGAGGAAATAGCCTGAAATAATTTGTTTTTTTGTACATAAACAAATTAACAAATGTACCGGTAATTTCACTGGGTGAATAGCTAGGCATATTTTTGTAGGATTAAACCCCTAAATATGCATTTTTATAAACAATTAAAACAAAAACAAATATCCATTATTGTTGATAAAAACACTGAAATAAATATTACTTGCTATAACAATATTATTAGAAAGACATTAAAGTGGAACTGAACTAGAAACAGTGAAGGTTTTCTTTGTGATAGGAAACATCTAGATATGGTTATTGCGACTAAGCAATACTATCTTTTTTCATTATTCTTGCCTGAATGCTGTAATGATATTTAGATGATTTTCAAAATAGACATTTGGGTTGCAGTGGTTAATGCACGTCACTTTCCTGGGCATGCAGACAGCTTTATGAACTACATGTCCCATGATTCAGTAGTGGAGCCGTGTTCTATGAGATATTTACACAGTGACCTTGCTGGTATGGATTGAAAGAGGTATTCCTGGAGAAACACAAAGTTGAGACTGACTGTTGTTGATTGTGTTGGCATGTCCCCTGAAGCACAACAAAGAATTACATCGTGCAGGGTGACAACAATTGTGGAACTGACAATATTTGTGCATTTTCACCTGAAGGAAGGAAGTACTCGGCAATGATATTTCTAGCAAGAACAACAGGTATGTTCAGTTAGAAATCGGGTCCAAAAGGAGAATGATAATGATCTTTAATATTAAGTGGTCAAACTGACACATGTATAATTTTCTTTTTTAACTTTAGATAGACTTCAAGAATGAATGATTTAAACAGATTTTATCTGTGTTCATTGTCTCCTGAATAAGTAGATGTTACGAAGAATTATAGTTATTAGATCTGCTGACTGTGGAGACTTAATTACATATAAGGATCCTATGTTTCTCCGTGTATATTCCTACATAAGTGGGATTTGAGTTTTTTTAAATGTGACCTAGGCAAGTATCTAATTTTAGCCACATTGATATTTGAAAGGTTTTTGCAGTATCTGTCCTGTACAATAGAAAATGTTTACATTTTTCTCATTGAGAAGTGAAGACTAAAGCTAGAAACAGCAGCCCACAGTTATCTACTCTTCAGAACGCTTGTAGAAACTGAATTTAATCTGTCTACAGTTTCCATGGAAACAAGCAAAGCTTAAACATTGGCTACCACCTATGATACTTTTACAAACTTGCTCAAAGGAATGACATAGATAATTATTGTTGATGCACTAGATGAAGAATAAGTGCTGAATTCAGGATACCACAGTACTAAAATTTTTGGATCAAGTGACCTAGAGGTGCATGGATTTTAAAGGATAACTCTGCACTTATTAAAAACTTATAATAGCAGGTTAGATAGATATGATCTGTCTTTCAATAATAAAATCCATACCCATGTAGCCCTTTAGTTTTATCCTTGGCCTGCACACTGTGTTGACAGCCTTCATTGACACATTTTCGATGCAGTGACCCCACCCTGTCTAGAATTTCTGTGAAAAATAGGAAAGCTTAAACATTGATGACCATATATGATAAGTAATTTTATCAACTTGTGCAAACCAAAGACAGTTCAGAAGGGCTTGCCTATAGAGACTCTTGGCAAGCCTGACGCAGGACCCGCCCATTTGGGAGTTTTCCAGTGTATAAGCGGAAACTGACTTGTGCAATAAGCAACACAATCACTTATCTATGGCACTCTGATTTGCAAATTTTGACTGTTGATGTGTAGAAAGGCAAGGGCTAGTGTGCCTCCCAGGGCCCCCTATTGGTTCCTTAATGTGATGAGCAGTCTAAGTCTAGTAAATGAAGTTGCAGAAGGCAGGGCAGCCCTTGAATTTCCAATAAAAAAATAAGATTTTCATATTAGATTCCCCTTATGCTAGATTGTTGCAAGTAATACAAGGTAAGAGAGTAGTTTGGAGTTTAGAGAGTGGTTAAGAACATAGTCATTAATCGCATTAGCTAGTGTTATTCCAATGGGCAACAAATATAAAAGAACTAAAGTTAAACCTAGGTGGCTTAACTTTAGTGTAAAAAAGCATATTAAAGTGGATGTAAACCCACCACCCACCCAGTATAAACTAATGACACAGTATTAATGTATATATACATGCAAGCCTCCTGCATCCATCCCTACTTTGCAAATGTCCTTCCTGTGAGCACTAGCAGCTCTGTAAAACTCTGAAATCAGTGGGTGTCTGTGTTTGCTGGAGTTTGGTGGGTGGAGTTGTGATGTCACAAGCCTCCCCACCCACCTCTATACTGAGACATTGAGGAGGGAGGGAGGGGGGAGTGTAAAACTTTCTCTGCTGTGTGAAGGAGATAAGCAAATTGCTTGTCACTCACAGAGCAAGGGGCGGATCGACTGTGTATTTCCCTGTTAGTCGGACTTTCTCTTCCTGAAAAAAGATAAGCTTATTACTCACAGTTGGATTAACTCTTTGTGGCAAGACCAGGCACAGATGACATAACATTCTATACTCTACCAGTGTCAGGAAAAGACATCTTTCCTAGGTGTTTCAGTGGTGGTGTGCGCGCCCGTGCGCACCCGCGTGCGCCTTCACATGCCGGAAACAGCGCCAAACGGCCCTATTTAAACCAGCAAGACCCAGCAGCTGGTGCTGTCCGTTCTACAGTGTTCCCTGCACCTGTGACCCCCCCGGTGACTACTTTTGAGTGACTTCCTGTTCCTGTGACCCGGCTACCCCTCTGGACTTGTGGATATCTGCCTGCATCTGACCCTGGCTTGTCTGCTCCCTTTGTACTTCTGCTGCCAGCACGTTGCCGACCCTGCCTGTACCCGACCATCCGTTTGCCTGATCCCGCTGTACTGCATCGCCTGCCAGTTGCCGACCCAGACTGAACCACTACTCTCCCGTTTGCACAAGCTCCAGTGGACTTCTGCTTACCACCTAAAGATTGTCCAGCCCTCATGTCCCCCTGTGCAATAGAGCTCCTTGTCTACACTATCAGGGGTTCTCAAACCAGGGCCGCAAGGGACGTTGCCCCCGCATAAGCCAGACTTTACCACCAGGTACGTGACTGACATCCATGGCAGAGTCTGCGCCAGGCCCTCTCCTACGGAGGAGCTATGTGTGCACCTCGCTGGATTAACCCAAGCAGTGAAGAACCTGCAGGAGGGATATGCACGCTTGGAAAATCAAGTTCAGGACTTGGCCACTCCTAACCCCGCCAGCACGGACCACACCCCCCCCTGCACCATAGTGACTCTGCCCACGGAACCTAAGGTGCCCATGTCTGAGCGGTTTGCGGGAGACCGCAGGAAGTTTAGGGCTTTTTGCAGTTCCTGCGAACTGTACTTCGCTCTCCAGCCCCGCACGTTTTCTCTGGAAGCCACTAAGGTGGGCCTGGTGATCTCGCTTCTTCAGGATGACCCGCAGGCTTGGGCTCATCGCCTATTGGAGCAAAAGGCTCCTGAGACCACCACCTTGGACTGTTTCTTTCATGCAATGACCCAACTATATGAGGACCCACATCAGGCAGCCACCGCGGAAGACGCACTCCATGCCTTCCAGCAAGACTTCTGTCCTGCCGAGGACTATGTATCGGAGTTCAGGCGCTGGAGCACCGATACAGCCTGGAATGATGCAGCTCTCTGCCACCGATTCTAGCTGGGACTCTCTGAGCCACTTAAGGATGAGCTGGCGCGCGTCGGGGTACCCCATACCCTCGAAGCGTTAATCACGCTGGCCATCCAAATTGACTGTCGTCTGCAGGAGCGCAGAGCATAGAGGGCTACTGGACTTCAGCGCCCTGCCTTGATGCCTTCTCAAGTGCCTACACATCCAGGTCCAAACCCAATAGCAACCTCCTCCTCCTCCTCTCCACTAGATCATCCTGGGTCTATGCAGACTGGGGGCCTCCGCTCATCCCTGTCCTCAGAGGAACGCAGGAGGCAGATGAACCACAACTTGTGCCTTTACTGCGGCGGCTCTGGGCACGTAGTGAGGAGTTGCCCCGCCAAGAGGGGTAAGGGTCCAACGCCAGTCCCAGGGGAGGTGCTATCTCTGCCAAGTTCTCAGCCTCCCCTGATCCTCCTCATCATCCTGCAGCTCCCTGGCAAGAACATCCAAGTTCCGGCCATCCTGGATTTGGGAGCATGCAGTTGTTTTATTGACCTGTCCTTTGCTGCCCAGCATTGGATTCCACTCAGGCCCAAGGAACACCCATTGTCTATCCGCTTGGCCGATGGGTCAAGCATCAAGTCAGGCGCAGTAACCCAAGAGACTTGCCCCTTACCAGCTCGGATGGCTGAAGGCCACTCAGAGTTCCTGGTATTGGATGCCATCTCCTCCCCATTATTTTCAGTGATCCTTGGCCTCCCGTGGCTCCGAGCCCACAGCCCTCTTATTGACTGGAACTCAGGGGAAGTTCGGTTCCGGTCCCCTTACTGCCTGAGCAATCACCGGCAGTACTCGCTATCAACCCTGATTCGGGCCAGGAGACCTGCCTGGCTATCCCTGAAGCGTACCAAGACTTCTTGGATGTTTTTAGCAAGAAGGGGGCGGATTCGCTACCACAGCACAGACCATATGACTGCCCAATAGACCTGCTACCTGGAGCCGAGGTCCCTTTTGGCAGGATTTTCCCCTTTCAGAAGTGGAGCTAGTAGCCCTCAAGGCTTACCTGGAGGAAAACCTGCAGAAGGGGTTCATTCAGCCGTTCATTCGGCCTTCCACATCTCCCAAAATTAAAGCAAAAACAGAAGACAATCCTGCGCTTAGGCCAAAAAGTGATAATAAAGTCTATAATTGTATGCAGCTTTGCAGACAGGTTCCGGCACAACCTTCAGGTCAGATGTAGTTTGATACTGCAGCGCAAAAAATCCAAACTTGCTCTTTTAAAGGGAATCTTATGGGAATAGCAAATGCCCACCACCAAAGACACCTCCACACTGATCTCCTTACCGGATCCCGGTGACCCCCTATTACGGAGGGTCAGCTTGAGCCTTTAGAGTATTAGAATATCTCCCCAACAGAAGTCAGCACCGATAATCCTGGTAAGATGTCTCCATACTCGCACATCACCAGCGGTCACGCATCAGGTTCATTCAACCTTGAGGAGATTGGTAAACGGGAGTTCTTCTATCTCTTCCACTCTTCGTACTGAATTGCTCTGCAGTGGTTTTGGGATACTTTGCACTATGAAGCTTCTCCCTTCTTGACACCTTCACATGCTGGAGGACAACCAGTGGAATTGCCGGCAAAGTTGGAACCACAGGAAGATCAATTCCATACTTTGGTGAGGATATCACTACTGGTGAATGTATCCCAAAACCACTGCAGAGCAATTCAGTACGAAGAGTGGAAGAGATAGAAGAACTCCCGTTTACCAATCTCCTCAAGGTTGAATGAACCTGATGCGTGACCGCTGGTGATGTGCGAGTATGGAGACATCTTACCAGGATTATCGGTGCTGACTTCTGTTGGGGAGATATTCTAATACTCTAAAGGCTCAAGCTGACCCTCCGTAATAGGGGGTCACCGGGATCCGGTAAGGAGATCAGTGTGGAGGTGTCTTTGGTGGTGGGCATTTGCTATTCCCATAAGATTCCCTTTAAAAGAGCAAGTTTGGATTTTTTGCGCTGCAGTATCAAACTTCCACATCTCCCGCAGGAGTCAGGATCTTCTTTGTGGAGAAAAAGGATCACTCCCTCCGGCCGTGCATCGACTCTCGGGAGCTCAACAAGATCACGGTCAAGAACCGATATCCTTTACCTCTGGTCCCTGATCTCTTCCAACGCCTCGGCTCCGCAGCCATATTCACCAAGTTGGATCTGCGGGGAGCATACAACTTGATCCGCATACGGGAGGGGGATGAATGGAAAACGGCATTCCGGACCCGATTTGGCCATTTTGAGTATTTGGTCATGCCCTTCGGGCTTTGCAATGCTCCAGCCATGTTTCAGCACCTGGTCAAGAATATGTTCAGGAACTTTCTTGACCAATTCATGGTGGTATATCTCGACGATATCCTCATCTTCTCCCCCTCCCTGGAGGAACATCATAAACATGTCAAGTGTGTACTCAGCTGCCTGCGGCAGCATGGCCTGTGTGCCAAGGCTGAAAAGTATGCCTTCGAGAGCACAGAGATCGCCTTCCTGGGGTTCCACATACCACTACGGGCACAACCATGGACCCCCAGAAAGTTGCAGCTATTGTGGACTGGCCACCACCAATGGACAAAAAGGCGGTACAGCGCTTCGTTGGCTTTGTCAATTTTTATAGAAAATTTATCCAAGGATTCTCTGCTGTCATCTCCCTGATAACACAATTAACTAAGCAGAGTACCCGCTTCGTCTGGACCCCGGAAGCGCAAGATGCCTTCCAAACTCTGAAAAGACTGTTCACTTCGGCACCAGTTCTCAAACACCCCGACTCCATGCGGCCCTACATCTTGGAGGTAGATGCCTCAGAGCCCGCAGTCGGGGCAGTCTTGTCCCAAAGACAGGGACTTAAGGCATCTCTGCACCCCATCGCTTTCTTTTCACAGAAGCTTTCTCCCACCGAGAGGAACTACGATGTGGGTGACAGGGAGCTCTTGGCAATTAAATCCGCCCTGGAGGAATGGCAGTATCTCTTGGAAGGAGCAGCTCATCCACTCTTGGTCTTCACAGACCACAAGAACCTGGAATATCTGAGAACGACCAAGAGACTTAAGCCCCACCAAGCACGCTGGGCCCTGTTCTTCTCCCGGTTTCAGTTACATATTACGTATTGGCCCGGATCCAAGAACGTTAAGCCGGATGCGCTGTCAAGAATGTTTCACAAGACTGGAGAGGTACCTCCTCCTGACACCATCTTGCCAGCTCACCACTTTCTGTTAATCCAGGAAGACCTTCTCACCCAAATCAGGCAAAGGTTGGCCAGCTCCAACATACCCAAAGCTTCTGGACTTTCCCTCAAGGATGGGTTATCGTGATCAGGTACACACGTTTTTGTGGTGGAGGAACTCTGCCTGTCTGCCCTGGAACTCTGCCATGATCATCAGTTAGCCGGGCACTTTGGCCACAGAAAGACAGCTGAACTTCTTCCCCGCACCTTCTGGTGGCCACATTTGAAGGAGGACTGTAAGAATTATGTGAGTGCCTGCACCGTCTGCGCCAAGAACAAGACAGACAAGAGAGCTAAGCTTGGGGTCTACTAAACACGTTACCTATTCCTGAGTGTCCGTGGGCGCAAATCTCTATGGACTTTATCGTGGAATTGCCCCCATCTGCAGGCTACACAACAATCTTCGTGGTGGTCGACCGCCTCACGAAGATGGCGCACTTTATCCCGATGAGGGGCACTCCCTGGGCCACTGAAACAGACAAAGTTTTCATCCGGGAAGTTGTCCTCTTCACGGCATCCCGAAAGGCATTGTGTCAGATAGAGTGGTGCAGTTCACATCCCGAGTCTGGAGGTCCTTGTGCTCTATCCTGGGGATCAAATTGGCCTTCTCTTCAGCCTACCACCCGCAGTCCAATGGCCAAACAGAACGGACCAACCAGACCCTGGAGCAATACCTCCGCTGCTACTCCTCCTATTCTCCAGATGATTGGGTCTCCTTGTTACCACAAGCCGAGTTTGCCTACAACAACTCCGTCCATTCTGCCACCAAGCAGTCTCCGTTTTGGGCGAATCTCGGCTACCATCCCACGTTCCTGCCTGACCTCCTTCCGGAAAGTACAATCCCAGCCACACTGGAGATCACCAAGTTCCTGGAAAGGAACAATAAGATGCTGTAGGAAACCCTTACCCAGACTCAGGAACGCAACAAGGAGACTTTTGATAGGAAAAGATGAGGAGAGCTTGATCTCCAGCCCGGCAATCGGGTCTGGCTGGCAACCACCAACCTGAGACTATCCTGTCCATCTAAAAAGTTGGGACCAAATTTCATAGGGCCTTTCCCAATATGGAAGAGAATCAATAAGGTGGCCTATGAGCTTGATCTGCCACCTGCACTTAAAATTCACCCGGTGTTTCATGTGCACCTCCTCAAGCCAGTGGCAAGGGACCTGTTTCCAGGGCGAAAGACGGCCCCACCAGAACCGGTGGTGATAGATGGAGAGGAGGAGTTTGAGGTGGAAGCCATCCTCGATTACAGGAGAAGAACAGGAGGCATACAGTTCCTTGTAAAATGGAGAGAATTTGGTCCTGAGGGGAATTTGTGGGAGCCAGAGAGCAACTTACACGCCCAGGAACTTATTAAGACTTTTTGGAGAAACAACCCTGCCAAGAGAGCCCAGTTGGGCATCCGGAGGCTGCCCCTTGGGGAGGGGGAAATGTCAGGAAAAGACAGCTTTCCTAGGTGTTTCCGTGGTGGAGCACGCGCCTGTGCGGAAACAGCGCCAAACAGCCCTATTTAAACCAGCAAGACCCAGCAGCTGGTGCTGTCCATTCTACAGCGTTCCCTGCACCTGTGACCCTCCGGTGATTAATTTTGAGTGACTTCCTGTTTCTGTGACCTCGGCTACCCCTCTGGACTTGCGGATATCTGCCTGCATCTGACCCCGGCTTGTTTACGACTACCCGCTTGTCTGCTCTCTTTGTACTTCCGCTGCCAGCATGTTGCTGACCCTGCCTGTACCCGACCCTCTGTTTGCTGATGCCGCTGTACCGCACCGCCTGCCAGTTGCCGACCCGGACTGAACCACTACTCTCCCTTTGCATGAGTTCCAGTGGACATCTGCTTACCACCTGAAGATTGTCCAGCCTTCGTGCCCCCCTGTGCTCTAGAGCTCCTTGTCTACACAATCAGGGCTTCTCGAACCAGGGCCGCAAGGGAGGTTGCCCCCACATAAGCCAGACTCTACCACCAGGTACGTGACAACCAGGCAGAATTATTAATTAATTTTTTTTTCGGGTTTACATCCATTTTAAAGAGAAAAACTATCCTTTAAAAAAATATAAGCCTGAGGGGTTACCGTCAGGATTCCAGCAATACAAAGAATGCAATAAGAAATGTAAGAGCGCAATCAGGGCACCGAAAATAGGCCATGAAAGATACAAAGCAGATGACAGTGAAAAAATAAAACACAATGTTTAAATATATTAATAGTAAGAAAGAGAGATCAAAGCAGATTGGCCCCATAAAGGTGTCAGGAACCCTGAATCAGACTGAGACAGGAGTGCAGTAAAAATCACACTTTTTAATAAAATGGTAAAATGGTACAAACAGAGCAAACGTAATCAAAACATAACCAGGGTTCAGTAACCAGAGCAGGTAGTCGGAACAAGCCGGTGAAACAGAGATCAGCGTAGTCAGAGGCAGCAAACAGGATCAGGAACCAAAAGGGAAGTCAGCCAGGCAAAGTCTTTAACAGGAAAACACAGCAGAGAGTATCTGGATATGTTGAACAGGTGAAGGCACAGGAGATCTGATCCAGGCAGTTTAAATAGCCAGCAAGGCTAGCTGATGAGCAGGAAATGAAGACCAGGTGAGTGAGTGTGGAATGAAAAGTACTGGCAATTAGCCGACAGCTGAGCACTAGAGCTCTGAGAATGGAGGGCTGAGCCCAGCCTTGACAGTACCCCCTCCTCAATGACACCTCCCTCTCAGAGGACCACCAGGTTTGAGGGGAAAATGTCTATGGAAAGCATAGAGGAGGACAGGAGCATGAACGTCTGAGGATGAGACCCAAGAGCGCTCCTCCGGACCATACCCTTTCCAATGAACCAGGTACTGTATGCACCCAAGGAACCTACGGGAATCGATGATAGATTGTATTTCATACTCCTCATGGTTCTCAACCTAAACTGGGTGAGGACGTGGTACCAAGGTGGTGAAGCTGTTTCATACCAAATATTTTAAGGAGACATAATATATGTTTGAGATGCGCATATTAGAAGGAAGGTCTAAAGCATAAGCCACTGGGCTGATCCTACGGAGAATACGAAAAGGCCCAATAAACCTTGGTGCCAGTTTCAGTGAGGGAACACAGAGTCGGAGCTTGCAAGATGACAGCCAGAACCTCTCTCCAACTTTGTAGGAAGTCACAGGTAGGGGTCTGTGGTCAGTATGGAGTCGGTACCTATCATTGGCATGTCACAAGGACTCTTGGACCTGTACCCAGGTGGAACGAAGACCACCGAGATGCTCCTCCAACGCAGGAATGCTCTGAGGAACAAATGAGTCAGGTAACATGGATGGTTGGAAACCATAATTCACCATAAACGGAGACAATCGGGAAGTGGTATTAAGGGCACTATTGTGAGAATACTCCGCCCAAGGTAAGAGGTCTGACCAGTTATTATGGTGGTCAGAAATGCAGCAAGCTCCAAGGATTGGTTGGCTTGTTCTGTGGCCCCATTGGATTGCGGGTGTTATGCAGAAGAGAAGGAAAGTTGAATTCCCAACTGTGCACAAAAGGCTTGCCAAAACCTGGACACAAACTGACTACTCCTGTCCGAGATGATAACCTTGGGTAGCCCATGTAAGCAAAAGATCTCCCAAGCAAAAATGGAAGCCAATATAACAAACAAAACACCTCGCTAATAAAGTGTCATTAAGATCTAATAATTATTACAATGTGGAGCAGCTGCTATAAATAAATCATACAAAATAAGGTTCACTATAATTCATAATAGTAAAAGCGGCGCTAGAATAACACTTGTGCAAATAGAATAAAGTGCAAGTTGTGCAAAAAAATATATCAACTGGTGTAGAAAGTATGTAAATTGAAAGTCCTTTTTCAAGTGTACAGCCTTATTGCTTCAAACTGAATCCTTCACCATTGCTCACCGCATGCAAGTGCACACACTGGGAGCTCACCAGAACTCAGGAATACAACAGCCTGTTATTCACCACAGGGATATCATCCCCAATCCACCTTTCAGGATCAGCACCACAAGGAACAGTAGATCAGAACTCAGGAATACAACAGCCTGTTATTCAGCACATGGATCTCATCCCCAATCCGCCTTTCAGGATCAGCAAAGAGGTGCTACTCATTTGACGGATCAAGCATTTCTTCAGGTCCCACTATATGATAGAAGATATATCTAACCATACCCTATTTGAAGCTATATGCTGGAAGAACCCTAGAGATCTACTGTTCCTTGTGGTGCTGATCCTGAAAGGCGGATTGGGGATGAGATCCCTGTGCTGAATAACAGGCTGTTGTATTCCTGAGTTCTGATCTACTGTTCCTTGTGGTGCTGATCCTGAAAGGCGGATTGGGGATGAGATCCCTGTGCTGAATAACAGGCTGTTGTATTCCTGAGTTCTGGTGAGGCCCCAGTGTGTGCACTTGCATGCGGTGAGCAATGGTGAAGGATTTAGTTTGAAGCAATGAGGCTGTACGCTTGAAAAAGGACTTTCAATTTATATACTTTCTACACCAGTTGATATATTTTTTTGCACAACTTGCACTTTATTCTATTTGAACAAGTTTTATTCTAGCGCTGCTTTTACTATTATGAATTATAGTGAACCTTATTTTTTAAAAATGGAAGCCAGTTCTTTGGATGTGGGCAACTTCTTTATACAATGAGATATTTTTGAGAACCGGCCAACCACCATAAGGATAACTGTGTTGCCCTGAGAGTTGGGTAACGCCACAATAAAATCCATAGACAGGTGGGTCCAAGACCTCTCTCCATTATGGTATGGGTTGTAGGAGGCTCACTGGAAGGTGTTTTGGTGTCTTACTCTGAGCACACACGGAACATGCAGCTACAAAGTCGGCTACATCAGCGCGGAGACTAGGCCACCAGAATTGTTGGGAAAGAGCCCATTTGAGTTGATTTTTTCCTGGGTGGCCAGCAGCGTTGGGAGAATGGTAAGTCTGGAGCACAGCAGTGCAGAGACTTTCAGGGTCAAAGCAGCGATCACAAGGTTTCTCAGGAGGAGAATGTATCTGAGTGGTAAGAATTCTGTCACCCAAAGGTGAAGTGAGACTGGCACGAACCGTAGCCAGAATATGATCGGGAGGTATCACAGGAACAGGAGCCGACTCCATCTTGGAAGCGGAGGAAAACTGTCGCGACAATGCATCAGACCTAACATTCTTAGTACCAGTTAAGAATGAGACTATGTAATTGAAGCTTGACAAGAAAAGAGCCCATCGCGTCCTTCTGGGAGAGAGGCGTTTAGCCTCAGACAAGAATGTGAGATTCTTATGGTCAGTCACAATAAGAACTGGCACAGTGGTACATTAGAGGAGATGCCTCCATTCTTTAAGGGCTAAAATTATCGCTAACAACTCTCTGTCCCCAATCTCGTAATTGCATTCAGCAGACAACTATTTCCTGGAAAAGTAGTCACAAGAATGCATAGCGCTCTCAGAAGTAGGATGTTGAGACAAAGGGCACCAACTCCAGTCTCAGATGCATCAACCTCAAGGATGAAAGGTAACGTAGGATCAGGATGTACCAACACAGGAACAACAAAGGCAGCCTTGAGACTCTCATAGGCATTAATGGAATCTGGAGACCAATTCTGTGGGTTACCATCCTTTCTGGTCATATCAGTCATGGGTTTGACCAGAGACGAGAAGTTACAAATAAACTTCCGATAATAATTGGCAAAGCCAAGAAACTGTTACAGTGGACCTAAACCTACTGGTTGGGACCACTGTAGAACTGCAGAAAGTTTCTATGAGTCCATCGAAAAACCAGCAGTGGAAATTACATAATCCAGGAATTTAAACTGTTCACGATGAAACTCGCACTTCTCCAATGTACAATACAGATTATTATCTCTCAGCCTCTGAAGCACACCACGGCAGACATCTGTGTGGTGGCTCTCTAGGGAAATTGTAACATATTAGGATATTGTCAAGATAAACCACCACACATAGGTGCAACAAATCTCCGAGGACATTGTTGATCAAGTCCTAGAAAACTGCCAGAATGTTGCGAAGACCAAACGACATTATAAGTTATTCATAATGGCCTGTTCTGGTATTAAATGCAGTTTTCCATTCGTCACCTTCCTTGATCCTCACGAGATCGTATGCCCCTCTCAAATCAAGCTATGCGAAAACCGTTGCTCCCTTGAGGCGGTCAAATAACTCCATAATCAACGGAATTTGGATAAGCATTCTTAACTGTGACGCGATTGAGACCCCTATAATCAATACAATGTCTCCGTTCACCACTCTTCTTTTTTACAAAGAAGTAATCAGCACCAGCAGGAGATGGATTTATGGATGAAACCTTGAGAAAGTGTGTCAGCAACATACTCCTTCATGGCTTTGTCCTCCGAGATAGACAAAGGGTAAACCCGGCAAGAGGAGGTATGGCACCAGGTTGAAGGTCAATTGCGCAATCATACGACTGGTGTGGAGGCACAATACAGGCTTAACCTTTGTCAAAGACATCGCTAAATTTGCGGTACTCCTCCGACAGGGAGGAGAGAGAAGAGGTGCACAAGACCTAAGCCACTTTCTGAAACCATGTCTTACTGCATTTTTGGCGACCAGGAAAGAACCTCAGCACAAAGCCAATCAAAAGAGGGGTTGTGCCTCTGTAACCAAAGATAACCAATAACCACTGGGAAATGAGGTGAGGAAATGACTTGGAATTGGATTATCTCATGGTCCCCTATGGCCATGGTCAACAGAGCAGTCTCATGGGTCACCTGGGCAGGCAGGTCTCCCATCAATAGCCTCAGTGGCAAGTGGAGTAGCCCGAAGCTGCAACGGAATCGAGTGCTTAGACACAAAGGCACCATCTATGAACAGGCCTGCAGCCCCAGTGACTTTTAGAGCCTGTATCTCGATGGACAACTCAGACCAAGAAAGGGTAACCGGAACCAGGTTCTTATCTTTCAGGATAACTGGGGATGTAACAATGCCAGCTGAGGTCTGTCCACTATAGACCTCAGGTGCAAGCGTTTCCTAGATGGGTAGGACAAGGCTTCAGGAAGTGACCTGCTTGGCCACAATAAAGGCACAATCTCTCCCTCCTCCTAAAGGCCCTTTCATCTTCAGAGAGACACGTGAAGCCCAACTGCATAGGTTCTGCTTTACTGGCAGACTCGGTACCAGGAGGTATGGGAGATGAGGGAGTCAAGGGTGGGAGTGCAAAGCTCGAAGCCAAACATACAGGAAGCTTCCGCAAGAGCTCCTTAAAGGAAGGTCTCTCTCTGAGTCTGGAGTCAATGAGAATGGCAAACGTGATCAACTTCTCCGTCACAGTGGGTATGTCTTGGGCTGCTAGCTCATCTTTAATGGTATCCGAGATACCATGAGAAAAAGCAGTCACGAGGGCCTAATTTTTCCAAGCAACCTCTGCTGCCAGAGTATGGAATTTAATGGCGTAATCAGCAACAGTTCTCGTAATCTACTCTGTTTGATGGACATGAGGATCTTAGCAGCAGAAATGGAGCATGCAGGAATGTCAAATACCCTTTTAAAGGAAGCCACAAACTCAGGACGACAGGGTTTTTCATCTCGCATAGAGGGTTTGCCAAGGCCAAGGTTCTCTCAGAAAGCAAAAAAATCATGAAGCCTGCTTTGCTTCTATCCGTGGGAAACGCCTGGGGCAGAATCTCAAAGCTGATCCCAACCTGGTTGAAAAACCCTCTGCATTGAACTGGATCACCCCCAAATCACTGAGGGAGCAGAGCGCAACCAGACGTACCTCTTATAGAGGTAATGTTTGAAGCAGGTGCCTGCACAGAGACTGGAGCAGCAGAAGGGATGGTCTGCAACACAGGCTGTACCAGAACAGCCACTGTGGGAGGATCCAGGTGAGCAGTGAGAATCAGGAGCATCTGCAACGCCAGGGCTGCTTTTAAGGCAGGGCAAAAGGGGCACCTGCCCTGGGCCCCATCATTGGTGTGGGGCCAAAAGCAGCTGCCTCATACTTGCCAACTATCCCAGTTTAAATTCCCTTGTCCCTTGAAGTTGTAATCCTGTGCTGTGTCCCGATAATCGCAGTGCTAATGCTGCCCAGCTCTGCCATATTGCCGTGTGCAGATGACTCACCTGCAGACCCCGTGTTTACATGGAAATAACCTGCATTGATATGTAAATAGTGGCAGCGTTAATATGTAAATAGCCGTGGATTGCGGCATTGATATGTAAATAGAGGCGGCATTCATATGTACAGTTGTGCTCATAAGTTTACATACCCAGGCAGAATTTATGATTTCTTGGCTATTTTTGCAGAGAATATGAATAACGCAAAAACATTTTTTTCACTCATGGTTAGTGTTTGGCTGAAGCCATTTATTATCAATGTGAGGATGTATCCCCGCGCTACTATGGTCGCACACTGGAGAAAGGACTAGGTTGCTGCTGTGCCTAATATCTGACAATATATATGGTTATCTAAGGATGAGGATGGTACTGCGCAGCCTATACCAGTGTGTAAGTAAAAGAACCTTGCCCCTAGTGGTTCTAGGATGTATTGCCACACTATTTCACTGTTAGTAGTTAAATAGGTAAAAAACAAAGTGTACAATGCACCTTGCTGATTTTGCCTGGGCGATACTAGACAGGTGTATACATACTCATGATAATAAAACAAGGATATAATATATATAATAATACCGAGATAAAAAGAAGTAAATGCAAAATTCAATAAAATCTGAATGTCTGTGATATTGTGATAAGATAAATAAATTTAGCAAGATAGTGAATAAAAATAAAAATAAATATCAAGTGGAAAATCAAATATAGTCCTTTATAATAGAGTGGTAAAAGTGACAAATGAGTGACTTGTGCTCCAAAGTTCA
>BLSH010520306.1:665976-694693 GCA_018402905.1 Glandirana rugosa | reverse complement strand
GGCCGCATATAAACATGTTATTTTTTGGTCAGGAGTCAGAGGCCTAAGGTGGCGCAATTTGCGTGACCATTTACTTTATTTATCAACCGTTTGGCCTTCCCCTCATGTGTTGGTCCTGCATGTCGGGGCCAACGATGTGGGGAAGATTAAAACTTGGGATCTTTTATGTGAAATTAAACGCGATTTATGCTCATTTAAGCTCTTATTTCCTAATACGGTTTTTGCTTTCTCAGAGATGATTCCAAGACTTTTATGGTCTCCCTCGGGCAACTTATTTTATTTGGATAGAATTAGAAGGCGGCTGAATAGGACAATTCACAATTTTTTGGTTGCTTCGGGTGGTTTGTCATACAGACATATCGAGCTGGAGGGTTTTCTTCCAGGCCTTTTCAGATCTGATTTGGTCCATCTTTCAGACGTCGGCTTAGATGTCTTTAATATGGGACTTCAGAGTTTGATTGAATCAGCCACGGTGTTGGGGGGGTCGCAGTCAGCTGGCTATACGCCGGCTGCGACTGGTGGGGAGTAGTCGTCCAGGATAGTCTGGATGGACACCGTCTTTCTTGAATTAATGTTATGGTTAATAGCCGGTATGGCTTAATTTCATTTAAATTATTCAATGTTTAAGGTTACCCCTTGGGTCGAACACCGTGGCCAAAAGAATATGTTAACCACCTGAAGATATTCAATAAATGGTTTTGTTTAAGTAAATTATCTGCCTCGTTATTTGGATTTTTGCTCCCTTTGTGCTATCCCATGTATGGGTCCCCAGCGCTAAGCGGGACCCCATGGGATAGCTCAAAGGGGCCAGGCTGCTTTCCCCCTCCTTCCCTCTTATTTTACAGGTGCTGCGGGCTCCGTTCTGCACAGCAACAGGTGCATGATTGGAGCAAAACGGCGGGCTGGGGGCTCGCTCGCGCCGGGAGGTGATTTATAGGACCGCGGTCCTCTCAAGCTGCAGTCACCGTGGGCGTGAAGGAGCGGCGACACCCACCCTCCCTCCCTAATTTAAGCTTTGTTCTGTCATGGTGTTCCCTAGTGGGGAGTAGTCGTCCAGGATAGTCTGGATGGACACCGTTTTTCTTGAATTAATGTTATGGTTAATAGCCGGTATGGCTTAATTTCATTTAAATTATTCAATGTTTAAGGTTACCCCTTGGGTCGAACACCGTGGCCAAAAGAATATGTTAACCACCTGAAGATATTCAATAAATGGTTTTGTTTAAGTAAATTATCTGCCTCGTTATTTGGATTTTTGCTCCCTTTGTGCTATCCCATGGATTTCTACCTGCCCACCGGGGACTTAGATATAGAGATGGGATTGTGGAGCAAGACTCCAACTATTTATGCACCATCAGCCGCTAGATAACGGAACCTGCAACAGGTGTGATTAAGATAAAGATGAGGATTAATGAAAGAATAACAGCTGGGCTCCCCGTATTAATATTCAACAGAATCCCAAACTTAACTCATACCTGCACACTTATAAAGGGAACATTGGTTTTAAAGTAAAATCCATATTCAATGACTAGGACGAATATGGAGAAAAGAGGAAAAGAATGAAAACTAAAAACTAACAAATTAATTTAAAAAAAAGGCCCAAGCTGTATACCAAATGAAAAAAATTGTGTATAAAACATCAAAAACTTTATTGACAAACTTTGATTAAAAACTTAGTAAGATGTGCATCCATTTCATGGAAAGCATCATTAAGGATGACAGAGAGAAAATTAATTTTTCAATAAGCAGATGACAGTATGCATGTATGAAAACAGTTGTGATCTCATTTATGGAATCAAAACAAAAAAATAAATAAGAGCAATAAAATATTAATTATTCTTGTTATAGGTAGTTTCTCTATGCCTGTGAGATAAGGGGAAAGAAATGTAAAAAAAATAAATAAAAAGTGGCCCTACATGAAATACATATTAGGCCACATAGTAACTATATGGTTATAAACTGTTCTCTGGGCTCAGTGGCGTCTACCAGTTTTCCCAGTTACTTTGAATGGAACAAGGATAAAAGTCAATAAAACATATTTAACGATTGTCTGAGATGTTTGCACTTGATAATTTATTAGTGAAAGGACTGGCCTACTTTTGATATGTTGTGGTTAATTTCAATTAGATTGACCTTAATGTTTTTAATGAAATATTATGTTAAGCCCTAGATGTTGCCTTGGGTGTATATCAAAGCATTCGGGGTTTAGGTAACAAAACTAAATGCTATGGTGGAGCCACTGACCATGCTACAATTTAAGATGCGGAAACTGGGTGTATTTTTATCTATTTAGAGAGATGATGAACTGATATGAGGGCTTCTGTTTGTTATAAAGTCCCTTTAAATTCTGGTATGGTGGTATGGGTTAAGTAGATCTAACTGTATATTCACACCAATGCATTTTTAGTGCTTTTTGCAGATTTGCACTGCAGTCCATTTATCATGGTTTCCTATGGAACACGTTCTGCAGTGCATATCTGCAAAATGCAAAAAGCACTAAAAATGCATAGGTGTGAATCCAGCCTAAGGCCCTCTGTGAACCACTGTGGGTGTCAATAGAAAGTTAATGACACCCCCAGATCGGTTTGCACAGAAATCGGATTGCATGTGAACACCCATGCGATCCGATTCCAATGCAGACCAAAAAAGGGTCCTATACCATTTTGGTCCAAATGCGATGCAAATTCAGCCATACAAACTGTATGGCTGAATTTGCATCACACAGACATTGCATGTGATCTGCGCAGCAATGCAGTGCGAATTACATGCAATGTCTATGTTCACACCAGTGTGAACCCAGTCTAAAGCCAATTGCTAAAATTTCATATAAGCTTTAATGTGTTAATAGAGATAATAGTGTGAGATACCGCGCTTATTTGGGAAAAGTTGCCCTGCGGAATGCTGCCAAGCACCTGTACAGTACCCCAAATACTACAACAGAAATGATAAACAAATATGGTGCAGCGCAAAGAGTAAAAATCAATATCTATAGTGCCACCCTGTGGTCTCAGTGCAAAACTACAGAAATAAAGTGCACATAATATTAAACGAAGAGTCCTTCGTTAATCATATTCAGTATCCATAAATGCAACAACACTACCACCCATAGTGGTATGAAAGTCCATCCAATATGTGCAGTAGAGAAGAACTTCTTTTTTATGGTGCAAAAACAGGTAAAGTGCAACAGTGCTCCTATTCACAGTCTTCAAACTAAATTAATTCCGGTGATTAAACAAGTGCTTGAAGAGTGGGACCACACACCACCACACTCTTATGCCCTCACCTCCATGTGCGACCCTGATGGGCCAAGTCACACTTTCCTCACTGTGGCTAAATCCTCCTCGGATAGGATCAGATGAACTCTACACACAATGATGGTGGTGATATATGCAAATGAAAAAACTATATAGTGCTGAATCCTTATAAAAACATTTGAGTTTATTAAAAAACGCTTGAATGCACTCACATTTGAAGGTGTACAACCACCGGGAAATGCGTACATCAGATACAGTGTGATATCTCAATCCCAATCACTGTGTATTCAGCTGCTGGAGGTAGTTTGAATACAGAGGGACGTCGTGACGTTATAGGCTCCTCCCCGATGCACATTTTGTCAAAAAGTCACATGACTTTTGATCATTTTGATCATTTTAAATATGCAGCTTTCATAAAAATAATACTTGGTGTCCCTAGCATGAAGGTCTTTATTCAGGGCACTTTGTAATGTAGAGAGACAATTGTCTAATGGTTAGGCTCCTGCATTGTTGTCACCCTGTTACATGCTCCCCTGGCAGAAACTACAGTCAAGAGGCTATGCCAACAACATGTAAGCTTTATCAAACAAATACCCTCTGGGATTGGGACTATATAGACACTTTCAAAGGTAGTCAAAATTAATTAAAAAGTAACATTTATTTATACAAAAGGTTAAAACATGTCTGAAATTACACATATGCAGCCATAGAAGTACAGATATAACAGTGTTGTTACAAAGACGTGTGTACAGGTATAATATATGACACCTAACGTGTTTCGAGGATGCAAATTGCTTTCAGTAAAACACAACAGAAATTGTGTCGCATGTATATGCCGCTGTATATTAAAACCAAAGAAGGAAGGAATGTGCCTATGCCTCCACCACAAACGTTGCCCACCATCAGACCATGGGACTCAACTCCAGATGCTGGGCTGCAGAGATCTCCCTGGGGCTGCAAGGGACTGGGGTTCTAGGCCTCTTGTTTAAAGTACTGAAAAAAAGCCTACCTGTTAGGGTGGCTAGGTATTTTGAATAGTGGGTGAAGTTGAGACAGTCAACAACAGCTAGCTAATGTGGGTCCCCTCAGATGCAGGAGTTCCATACACAGATGGTATGCTCACAGGGATGGTAATCTGTGGGGCTTAATTGGCATACGACTCACATACATGGTGTCTGAAGATCACCAGTTTTTGTTTTAGAAGAATTCTTGGTCAGGCTATGACTTAAAGTCCAGCTCCATGAGAATAATCATCCCCCACTGCAAGGGTTACATTTCATTAGATCTAGGGAGAGCTGATAAGGATGTGATATTTACCTTACCCCCTGCTTTGGCAGGCTCTGGCACTCTCCTATTCACCCTGATTCTCAGGCTGTAGATGGTCCTTCAGCCTCATTAAGTACAATGCAGAGCTATTAACCCTGTATTGTTTGTGGAGGAAGCAAGTGTGCAACTGCGGTCGGTGAATTTTCAATTCATGTATGAGAATTTTGGTTATACAGAGGTAGATCTACTGCTTTTGTACAACCACCTTGCTGAAAAATTTCCTCTCAATCAGAACTTCAGGATACAGCCGGCAGCGCTGATCAATGTATTCTGTTGTCAGAATACAATGATACAGCGAGAGGATTTCCCCATCCACTTCAAATGCGTGGATGGGGGAATCAGGGCAGGTTTTTTCATTCAACCCGCTGGTGGACCCAGCTGTGGCCAGCTTTATGCACTTTCTGGCCTTTTAACTGTGGACAGATGCCTTGTAAGGGCCAATCAAGGGGATTTTCCAATGCTCCACCCCCTCCTTAAAAAAGTCAATGTTCCCCTTTGGTCAGTGTCGTGCAACAGATATGGAGTAGTAAAGGAAAGCTCATTGAAAGCAGATGCTCACACTGGTGCTCAATGCTTATTGCTGAAAAAATGCCTCCATATGTTTACATAGACACACTCATAGAGTTTGTTTTTCAGAGTTATAGCAAATTAGAGAGATCATTTTAAAGTGTTATCAGTGACAGGTATATGCTGCTAGTCATTGCTAAAAATGTCCATATTTACAGTGTATTGAGACAGAGTGTGTGTTTTGCATTTTCCTATATATCACATACTAGAAACATCCCAGCACTGGAATAACTTCAGGGGGTGCAGGGGTCACAATGGCAATCCCACCCATACTTCAGGGGGTCTGTGTGGCCTCCCTGTCATATTTGGTTTTACACCTGGCCAGGAGGGGCTGCGGGGGTGGCACTTACTGGAATTGATCCCCTCCATTTTCCTCCTGCAGCCACTGAAAGCCTGCTTCTCCTCCTCTATCCCACCATCATTCAATGGCTGCAGAAAAATTGGGGGGGGGGGTTGCTTTCTGTGTATGCTGCCCCCGCCACCCCACCTATCCAGGTTACTCTTATTTCTGCTGCCGTGGCCCCCTGTATGCTCCACTGTCCCCGCAGCTCTGATGGCTTTCGACCTCTCCTCTCCAGTTGGCTGCTGAAGATGTTTTAGGATATAGAGCAGGGAAGAGACCGGTGAATATGTGATCCGTATCAATCACTCATTATGTTCATTCATAACTGAAGCATAATAAACTATGCTTTGGTTTGTTAATGTACGGGAAGCTCTGTACAGAGCTGTTCCTGTTCATTCACTCTGTGCAGCTGAGGCTATAGAGATGGAGATTGAGGGCTGTGTCCATCCACTGCTCTACTGACCACTTTTCTGCCCTACTGACAAAGTTGAATGCTATATTGACTTCATCCTGCTGGCTGACACTATCCACTGCTCTACAGACTGACACCGTCCACTGCCCTACTGATACCAACCTCTGCCCTACTGACACGTCCACTGCTTTACTGAAACTATCCACTGCCCTACTGGCACTGTCCATTGCCCTACTGACAATATTTGGGTGCTTTTTATGTGAACAAATGACACTGTAATTTTTTTCTCTAGATTTAATCACGGATGTTTATGGTCTTTTACAAATTGGGGCCTTGTACAACTATTTTAAGACTGCACACATAGGTGTTGCAATATTTTGGGGGCTTTTTATGTAGATAAAGTGTGCACTACTATTGTTGATTTCTGGATTTTAAACAGGATGGTAGGAGTAACTACCGTGTAGGAGCCCAAGGTTATGCACAAGCATCTGCAAATATAACGTTGTACAAGTATATGCCAAAACCATATAAATCCCGCTTTTAAGTGAATAGCAGACTCTATGGCATTTATAGAAAATTACAGTGGCTGCAGATTGAAAAGGAAAGGTCATTTTTAATAACATTCCATTACAATATGACTTGTGTCGCAATTGTACACGCTATGTTATTTTTTCTTCATTTGCTATTTTTTTCCCCACGAAAGTGGAGTTACCCTTTGAACATTTTTTTCTTCTTTTACTATTTTTCACTCACTTTCATCAGAGTAGTGTAGTAGTAGTATCACCATAATGATACTGTACTACTCTAGGGGTGATCAGGGATCTTTTTTTACACTTTGATTGCTGTTACAGTGATGATTACTGTAACAGCAATGTTTTGAACTGTCATAGGTTTCATTCATAACAACTGTGATTTATATTGTGTGCTGCAATCAGCCCAAAGCTATTACATGGCACAGGGTGCTGTGATTGGCCCAGGTACCATGTGATAGCTGTGGGCCAATCACACCATCACAATACTAAGTACAACTGTTATGAATGAAACCCATTCATAACAGTTGTGTTTACATTGTGATTATTTGATTCCATAGCAATCACATGATACCCTGGCCGATCAAAGTGGGTGCTGCAATCCTCTGTGTCCGGTGGACATAGCAGTCGCTGGAGTGGCGCATTGCTCACTCACTAGCCTGCGACGTACATGCATGTGATTGCGCCTGGCTGTGCTGCCTGCCCTGAGTGAGAATACTATGAGTGGGATGGTAAGTGGTTAAATGTCATATCTGTAGGCCAAGCCTGTCTTCCTCACAGCCTGGAAGAAAAGCTAGCAATGGTTGTGATCCACCTCATGGTGCGTGCCCAGTATCATAGGAACAAGCACTATTCTTGCCTTGCTCAATGCTCACATATGTGCAGTATCCTCTCCCTGTCACAGCAGCACTAAGCTTAGTCACTGATGCAACAGAGGAAGAGAGAGCACACTGCACATGTGCTAAATTGTGAACAAGATAGAGCGCTTGTCTATGTTATGCTGGAGGTGTGCTCAACAGTGTGTGTCTCAGCTTCTTTGCCAGATTGGGCTGGATCTCACAGGATGGTAGATTTTTGGACAGGCTTGGGGAAAGCAGACATTGGCCTTCAGGCATGCCATGTAAACCATGCTGTATTTTTTTTAAACTGCACAATGTTTTTTTACACTACTAGGGCCCTGGGCTGCATAGTCATTTTGATTTGAACTCAGCCCTAACTGCGCATAGAGTGACAATAATAATTGTTTGTTGGCTTTTTCATCTAAATAAACACATTACACTGTTGATTTTTGGAATAAAATCTGGTCGGTGTCTCTCTTGATGAAAATGTTGCATAATAAAATCGAGTCCTTTCAATATGTATACCTTGTTTATTTCTGTGAAATAATGCACTATGATTTTGATTTATTGCTTATGACTAGAGTTGTTCGAACCTCTGGAAGTCTGGGTTCAGCAGGTTCGGCCGAACTTACGGACAAAGTCCGGGTTCGGGTCTGGACTTGACCCGAACTTTGACCCGGACCCCGAACCCCATTGAAATCAATGGGGACCCGAACTTTTAGGCACAAAAATGGCTGTAACAAAGTCCTGGCAAGTCCTAGAGGTCTGCAAAAGGAAGGAAAATGGGGGTAAGGGTCGGACAAGTACCCTACAAAGAAATGGGGATAGGGAAATAACTTAAAATAATTTTTAACCTAAAATCACATAAAAAAATCAAAAATTGAGGTGGATGTGGAGTTGGAGGTTGAGGAGGTGGTGAAAGTGGCGGTGGAGGAGGAGGAGGTAGTCAACACTGTTTTTTTTATTTTTGGAATTTTTTTGTTTTTTTTTAAACCAGCAATGTAGATGCACTTTTTAATTTAGTGCAAGAAACAATAATCTGTCCCTTTAAGCAACAGTAGGAACCTCTCCCTATAGAACTAGGAGATGATTTTAGATTCTAAAATCATCTCCAAGTTGTACAGGGAAAGGCTCCAGCTGTTCCTTTAAGGGAAAGATTATTGTTCTAAAATCATCTCCAACTTGTATAGGAAAAGTCTATTGCAGCCGCAAAGAGCCATATTATTGTTTTAAAATCATCTCCAAAGTGTATAGGAAAAGTGTATTGCAGCTGCATAGAGCCATATTACTGTTCTAAAATCATCTCCAAAGTGTATAGGAAAAGTGTATTGCAGCCGCATAGAGCCATATTACTGTTCTTCCAGCCGCATAGAGAGCCATATTATTGTTCTAAATTTTAGAACAATAATATGGCTCTATGCTGCTGCAATACACTTTTCCTATACACTTTGGAGATGAAGTTAGAACAGTAATATGGCTATATGCGGCTGCAATAAGACTTTTCCTATACACTTTGGAGATGATTTTAGAACAGTAATATGGCTCTATGCGGCTGCAATACACTTTTCCTATGATTTTAGAACAGTAATATGGCTCTATGTGGCTGCAATACACTTTTCCTATACACTTTGGAGATGATTTTAGAACAGTAATATGGCTCTATGCGGCTGCAATACACTTTTTCTATACACTTTGGAGATGATTTTAGAACAATAATCTTTCCCTTAAAGCAACAGCTGGAACCTTTCCCTGCACAACTTGATGATGGTTTTAGAACAATAATCTTTCCCTTAAAGCAACAGACTCTACCTATTCCAGTCAGATCGTTCTGTGCAGCAGGATGAGTTCTGCAATCTGTCCCTTAAAGCAGCAGTACTAGTATCTTTCCCTAGTTCACAATCAGATCATTCAGTAATGCAGGATGAGATGTTCTATTACATCTACAATCTATCCCTTACAGAGCCAGCAGCATCCTCTCCCTAAACTATCCTGAGAGCGTATGACATGCAGCACGGTGACTCCAGCCCCATATAGAGGCTGGGTCACATGGTGCACTGGCCAATCACAGCCATGCCATTAGTAGGCCTGGCTGTGATGGCTTCTGGGGAAAACCAGTGAAACACTTGTTGATTGGCTGCCCTTGGCAGCTGTTCAACGCGTGGAATAAAATACCAGAACCCCAGAACCGAAATCTGACTTTTTTGAAAAAGGGTTGCTGCACAGATGTCTGTAGAAATCGCACCCTGAAGTCGCCAAAAGCAGTACAGAAACTACTTTTGGGAATCGGTGCGGCGCCGCAATGTCGGCATCGCACCGATTTGGACGGTGCCATTGCCACTGATTTGGCATGACGTGTCAAATTGCATAGAAAGAGTAAAAAACTGAGCAAAGGGACTGGATACAGCTGCTGTTAATCCACTAGACATATAGGGGTTTATTTACTAAAGCTAGAGAGGGTAAAATTAGTCACAATTCTGCAGAGAAACCAATCAGCTTGCAGGTTTTATTGCTAAAGCTTAATTAAAAAAGTTGAGGTTAGAACCTGATTGGTTTGCCTGCAGAACTGTGACTAATTTTTCCCTCGCTAGCTTTAGTAAATAAGCCCCATATTGTATAACATAGGAACAACATAAAAACAGCGCTAAAACATTCCAATGTATACCAACTCAAAATTACCATATGAATAGATAAACAGATAGGGACTACCCAAAATTTATATCAAATTTGCAAACAGGTATATTAAGGTGAAAACTTGACAAAAATGAGTCCATGTGAAGTGAACCATAAGAACGTAATAATAATGTCAAAAAATGACAAGTGCAGTTTTTAGACGTGAAAAAATATATGTATGTCAAACACAGTTTCTTAGTGCATTCCAGAATAAGTGAAAAAGTCCAAAAGATAGCAATCTTATTGTACTGTAGTAAACTTCGGAATCCCAGTGATGGTAACCCTTAAGTGAAGAAGAATAAGGAAAGATACGAATATGCTCTTACCAGATACGATGGACCTTGGTAACCATACGGTTAGTGGTTCCAACAGGCTTGCATGGGATTAATCCCAAAGGGGTTCCAGTATGACATGATCACGTTGTAGTAGGTCAGATGATCACACGGCCATACCACAGCATCATATTAAGATAAAAGCAAAGCAAACTGCAAGAGTCTTACAGTCTTCACCCAACTAGTTTCATCCTATAGGACATCATCTTGGCCCCAGATGTCTGTGATATATTAGGATTCCCAGATCCTTTTCCATCCTTGACTCCCCAGAGTTTCTCCCCCTAGTGACTAACTTGCATTCATATTTTTAGCTCCCAAGTGCATTACTTCACATTTTTTGTCGTTACACCTCATCTGCCATTTAACTGCCTACCCCTCTATTTTATTTAGGCCTTCTTGTAAAGCTGTTATATCATGTTGTGAAGTTATTGCCCTGCTTAGCTTTGTATCATCAACAAACACTGAGATTGAACTAATTATTCCAACCTCTATATCATTTATAAACAAGGTAAAATAATTTTACCTAGAGCCCTAGGGTAACCCACTTACAACCCCAGACTATTCAGAAAATATGACATTAATTACTACCTTCTGGATGTGCTTCAGCAACCTATTTTTCTATCCAGGTACACACAATGTACAATATCATCAATGCCCATATACTTTATTTGTCCATATATCATCAATGCCCCAATACCTTAATTTGTCCATATTTCACTTTTTTCCCTTGAAAATATATATATATATTTTTCAGAGCGTATAAATGAATTATTTACATAGTACTTTGTGCTTTCTGCGGTTACAAATGTATGAAAAAGAAAAGGGGGGGGCAGGTATGGAGAAAAGAGATAGACAGTGGGATAATGCCATCTAGAACAATATTATGGGGGGTCTGCAGCTCTAATCAGTCTCTCTTCACAAGTTTTCAGAAACTTTTTAGGCCAGGGCAGTACATTGTGTATATGTCTCAGCTGAGAGCCTTTGAGTGTGTACAAAGTAGAAAAGCAATAGTGATGTTTTCCAAGAGTGTATGCCTGGGATGAAAGCCATCATACTTAAAGGGTAACTCCACTTTCGTGGGGAAAAACAAATAGCAAATAAAGAAAAAACAATATATCGTGTGCAAATGCGACACAAGTCATATTGTAATTGAATGTTATTAAAAATGACCTTTCCTGTTCAATCTGCAGCTCTGTAATTTTCTGAGAATGCATTGCAATATGGCTACCTGGAGTTGTTCTGTACACATAATGTGTACTGACCACTCCCCAGAAACATAATTTCCTGTTTGTGTGATTGGCTCACCAATTTTCCCAGAAGTCTGCCTAAGATGCAATCTGATTTCAGGAATCCCCTGCAACAAAAATGTCATTTTTGGAGAGACACTTTCAATAGGAACACTTCTAAAACGATGCAGCCCAACAGCTTTCCTCATTAGTGCCCTGCTGCTGCCACAGCTGATTGATAATTATGAGACCACTCCCATTAGATCCACTTAGCAGAGGGGCACAGAGGAACAAGCAGTGATTTCTTCAGAATAACAAAAGGTAGGAATCTGAAGCAAAGTTTGTTATAATCCTTCCAATGTACATAGATCACCCAGAGGGGAATGCTTTTTTCTCAACAAAAGCGGAGTTACGCTTTAAGGTATGTAGGATGGTCTCTGTGTTTCCTGCAGATGGATATTTGTAGACTTGTTCCTTTGACGTAATGTGCTGTTCTCAAAGTCTAGTTCTGTTTGTGAGTGATTTCATTTTCATTGTGGGGTGAAAGCTGTTTTTATTTCTGTGAAATTGGGAAAGTACCTTCTCACTTGCAGTCCAGATAATCAAAATGTAGTCATAAAAAGAGTGGGGCAAACTGATTTCATTGCCACTTTCATCTGCTGAAAGTAAAACTCCTGGCCAAAGGAAAAGTAACACTTTCTGCATTAATTGATAGCTAGCATTGTACAATGCTCTACTACTTCTGTGAAATAATACACTCACATTTACATTTTTTTAACCACTTCAGCCTTGGAAGGATTTACCCCCTTCCTGACCATAGTTGGAATGTATAGCAGCTACCAAAATGACCTTACTGCCAAAGTTGCCATATGACTTTTGATTCAACCTCATTAAAATTCCTCATTAAAAGAATTAAAGCTTGATACCATTTCAGTAGATGCAATTTTTCAACTCTCCTAGTGTTTATAACCAAATACCCAACCCAATTTTTTGCCATACACTACAAGTTTATCGTAGTGTAAAGTACTTGGGCACAATTCTCTTTATGCACCTCTAGCTTCTATCATTCAGAACTCGATGTTTCCACCTGGCCATACTGAACTGGCACATATTTGATGGTGGTTTCAACAAGGGCCTAAAGGTAGCTTTGCTTGTATCAGGAACAGGTGGCACAACCAAAGTCAACTTGCGTGAGGGCAATAAAGCCACCAGATTAATTAATTCTAATGGCAGCCTTGACAAATGGGGGACTACATGGGGGGGGGGGGTGCTTTGGAGCACAACTCTATTGCACAGAAGTGGGGCCAGATCTCAGGGGATGTGGCAGAGAGGGGATTTGCCTCTTTATCTCACTGTGTGGCTCTTTGTGCTCCCTCTTGGATGTTGGCAGAGATTTCCGTACCATTCTCCGCTTAGATCAGGAAGGGATGAAATTACCCCCATGAAGCTTCCCCTATTTTTTGTCCTCCTTTACATCAGCACCTGAAGCACACCCTTCATCACCACCAGCACCCAACCCTCCTCCTATTACTCCTATTTGCCTCCTGCTACCTCTGCTTCACAGAGATGGAGGCAGTAGGCAAAAGATCTTGCTGGCTTTGAGACAATAGGAAGTTTCCCTCTTCCTCATACTGATGTTCCTCCAGTGCCCTGTCTATTACACCACTCTGTGTAAATTAAAGCACAAGCAAAAATATCAATATCAAAATAAAAGGTTATGTAATCCCAGCATGTGGTGTTGCTGACATTGTTCATGAGAATCATAATCTTTAGTAACACCACAATTCTATAGCTTAAAGGCTTCTTCCAAACCATGTGAAGGACTGGTATTTTTCCAATGTCGTCCTTGAAGTCGCAAAAAAAGAAGGATACTGTCACGTACCTGGTGGTGGAGTCTGACTTATGCAGGGGTAACCTCTCTTGCAACGCTGATTCGCGAATCCCTGGTAGAGCAGACAGGAGGTTCAGGAGTAAGGATGGCACGAGGGTTGCATTGGTCACTGGTGATAACTGAAGTAGCTCCTCTCGTGCTAGTTAGCAGAATGGTGGTACAGGCAGGGTCGGCAACTGGCTGGCAGTGCAGTAACAAAGGAGTAGGCATGAGAATGGTCGGGCACAGGCAGAGTTCATTAACAGGCTGGCGGCAAAGGTACAAGGGAGCAGGCAGAAGAGTGGTCGTGGAAGCTGAGATCAGTGCAGGCAGATATCAAAGCAGGGTCAAGACAAGCCGGGTCACAGGAACAGATAATCAGGTAATCGGGTCGCTCAGGAACACAGAAACGCAGTAGAATGGACAGCACTGGTTGCAGGGTGCTGTCCACTTAAATGGGCTGTTTGGGCGCCAATGCTGGCACATATGCGCGTGCACACGCGCACAGGCATGCGCACGCACTACGTGAGTGTGCGCACAGGCTTCCAGACTCGAATTCCAGGGGCAACGGCTGTTTCTTGACAGATACTTTCTTCACTGAACTCTAATGTTGCATTTGTACATGTCCCCCATGGCAGTGCTTAGCTCCCTATACCCTTTGTTTGACCATCCCTTGTCTATTAACCTTGAAAATAGGTAGAAATATTTTTTAAAACATGCCTCCTATTAATTTTAGTGAAATTCAGTTTAAAGATTGCAATTTCCAGAATGTAAGCCTGGTACACACGTAAAGTTTTTTTAAATTCAACTCAGTGGTCTGAATGGAAAAAAAAACTGACAGATGATATACTCTACACTAGTTTGAGAAAAATCCTCTCAACATGCGGTGCTTTAGTTTCCCTATTTGGACCAATGACCCCAACAATGCAGGTTGTAATAAAACTAAATGTGAAATTATGTTGATGCTTCATTTGAAGCTAGGAACTATACAGGGTGGGCCATTTATATGAATACACCTTAATAAAATGGGAATGGTTGGTGATATTAACTTCCTGTTTGTGGCACATTAGTATATGTGAGGGGGGAAACTTTTTAAGATGGGTGGTGACCATGGCGGCCATTTTGAAGTCAGCCATTTTGAATCCAACTTTTGTTTTTTTCAATAGGAAGAGGGTCATGTGACACATCAAACTTATTGGGAATTTCACAAGAAAAACAATGGTGTGCTTGGTTTTAATGTAACTTTATTCTTTCATGAGTTATTTACAAGTTTCTGACCACTTATAAAATGTGTTCAATGTGCTGCCCATTGTGTTTGATTGTCAATGCAATCCTCTTCTCCCACTCTTCACACACTGATAGCAACACCACAGGAGAAATGCTAGCACAGGCTTCCAGTATCCGTAGTTTCAGGTGCTGCACATCTCGTATCTTCACAGCATAGACAATTGCCTTCAGATGACCCCAAAGATAAAAGTCTAAGGGGGTCAGATCGGGAAACCTTGGGGCCATTCAACTGGCTCACGATGACCAATACACTTTCCAGGGAACTGTTCATCTAGGAATGCTCGGACATGACACCCATAATGTGGTGGTGCACAATCTTGCTGGAACTATGATGTCGGTGATAGGGAATTGCTGGCCATCAAGTCGGCTTTGGAGGAATGGCGGTACCTCCTGGAAGGAGCAGCTCACCCGGTATTGGTTTTTACTGACCATAAAAACCATAAAAAAAACATATGCTGTGAAGATACGAGATGTGCAGCACCTGAAACTACGGATACTGGAAGCCTGTGCTAGCATTTCTCCTGCGGTGTTGCTATCAGGGTGTGAATAGTGGGAGAAGAGGGTTGCATTGACAATCCAATACAATGGGCAGCACATTGAACACATTTTATAAGTGGTCAGAAA
Source organism: Glandirana rugosa (assembly GCA_018402905.1). NCBI lineage: Eukaryota > Metazoa > Chordata > Amphibia > Anura > Ranidae > Glandirana > Glandirana rugosa. The sequence continues at coordinate 679,413 of BLSH010520306.1, read as the reverse complement.
CTTGTAAATAACTCATGAAAGAATAAAGTTACGTTAAAACCAAGCACACCATTGTTTTTCTTGTGAAATTCCCAATAAGTTTGATGTGTCACATGACCCTCTTAATATTGAAAAAACAAAAGTTGGATTCAAAATGGCCGACTTCAAAATGGCCACCATGGTCACCACCCATCTTGAAAAGTTTCCCCCCTCATATATACTAATGTGCCACAAACAGGAAGTTAATATCACCAACCATTCCCATTTTATTAAGGTGTATCCATATAAATGGCTCACCCTGTAGTACCTCCTGAGATAAGCAGCATGAGCAGCATTTCTCTGTGCTACTCTCCTCGACCTCCTCTACTCTTTTATAATTGATTAGCCAAGGTGAACATTCCTGTTAAAAGTACTTTGTGCCTTTCCAGGTGCCAAAAGACGATTGGATTTACCCAGCACAGCTGACCTCCTGCTCATGTCTAGTGATGTGCTAATACTCCCTCATAATGGTTACAGCAGTTTGATGGACAGGTGGGCTTTTTAGACTCTCAAGTGCTTTAAGGAGGCTGTCATTGATGGGTTTTCTCTTTGGCCAATAAGTATCTGTGGTGGATGGTATGAGAATACTTTGTCATTGTCAATAAGTGGCAAAGCTTTACCTGGTCAGAAGGTCCCAGCATATGTTCATATACATTTACATGCAGTTAATGCAAAGTATAAGAACACATGGTTTATGTGCATTAATGTCCATTTTGTAGGATGCACCAGGAAAAGAAATCATACAATTTGAATTACTATTGCTATGAACCTCTCTACTTTTTCTTCCCCCAATTTTTAATATATCAAGTTGCATTTGTTAACATAAAGAAATTGGGATTTGCAGCACATGGGGGCATTAGGTGTTCAACAATGCCACCAAATACAAAGCTAGGTGAGGGCCAGTTGTCTGTGTAATACAATACTTTTCCTGTGTATACATACTTTGCACTTTTTTGACTTTCTTCAACAATAATCTCTTCTGAGTGTGATGTGCACATAAAAATAAAGATACAAATGCTCTAGCACAAACCTCCTCACTCAGGGCATAATAAAAAAGGTACTTTTTCCATTTGAAACTTATAATAGAATAAGCAAATCCATGCACGCTGTTTCTCTGAATAAGTTTTGTTATTGAGCATGTTCACACCTTCTCTCTGATTGTCTGTAAGTAGCCTAGAAAAAACCATATCAAACACTGAGAAAGAAAACATTTTGTGAGCTGGACCTGGAATTATTTGCACTGATCACTGTGGCCTGGAGCGGATTGGTCTATACAGCATGGAGTAATAATACTAAGAGTAATATATTCTTGGGTCCATTTAACTTGAACTTACCCATTTACTGTATTCATTCGAACCATGCACAAAGGGCAAAAGGCATCACAAGGCGATATGATTATTTGCATCTTTTCTGCTCTGGGGAAATTAATAAAGACCAGTGCATCGTGATTTAGAAGCCCAAGGTAAATCCAGCTGTAAAATACATGGGTTTAATCTATCTTTGGTCAATATTGTAGCCCTCTGTTTGCACCAGTCAAACTTTATTTGGCATTTTTCACACACACAAAATTTATCGAAATGTTTCCTTCAGAAATGTGTATTTTTTTTAGACCTGGTTAGAAGTATGCTCTAAAGTGGTTTTAAACCCCAAAGCAAAAATATATTACATTGGAGCTTACCAATTCTTAGATGTGATGGCTGCATTCATTTTATTTTTTAGGCTTTCTTTCCTTTATTTTCGTCTGGTGATCTAGCCAGGAAGTCTGTTGTTTTTCAACAGAACAAGCTGTTCTGCAAATGTAGCAGTTAGAGTGTTGAGACAAACCATTTACCACTGACAGGGGTGCTTAGAATGATCAGCTTTTATTTACTCCACGCACACTAGCTTATTTTTAAGCTCTTAGCAGCTGCTTTGAGTGTTTTTTTTTCTGCTCTTAGAATAAAATAGTGTTATCCTACTTGTGTATGCACACTATTTTAGGCTAGAAGTGTTTTTCAAGCTTCAGCTTCTAGGAGCAGAAAAAAAATGCTTTTTTTTTTGTATTTTTGGGAGCGATTTGCCTGCAGAAAGTAAAACCTGACAGCTCCTACAAGCTCCTGTTAACTGCTAAGCACTGGTTTCCAGTGTTTTTTTGTTTTATTTTTTTTCTTAGCCAGTGGTTTGCTGGCATCCTTAACAACCACTTTATAGCTGTTTGTTAAGGAGCATTCTGGCAAGCCAGCCACCGTGTCCTTAACAATAGGTGACTCATCTGCTGTCAGTGGGTTCCCCGTAAACAAAAGAATTGCCGGCAATAAAAATTTAGAAAAAAAATGGCCAAAAATAAAAGGCGCCTTTCCCTAAATAATTATAATTGTGTGGTGGTGGCGCTAAACTGAATACATGACAAATAACAGGTGATGACAGAAAATAATGTTATACCAGTCAAGAGAGATAATAAATAGTGGTCAATCAAATGAGACAATTATATATAATAGCGTAGTATAAATAAATAAATGAGTAAAATCATAAAAGGGTATTCATCAACAAAAATAATAATATTTAGTGTTTAATAAAAGTGACAAAGTGTCCATAAAGTGTGACAGGAATCCACGTGATAAATCCAGATAGTGAATCTTCAAGTAAAATCGGTGACTCTTTGTGATGAGTATTCAGTGTGATAAAAAGGGGCTCCAACTATGGTCAGTGTGGAGGCTTACCAGAAATCAGATGAAAAAGCGCCTTTGAGATCTATAAGGACCCTCCGGCCCGTGACATCAGTGAGGAAAGGGGGGGGGTTCTCCGGCACAGATCGCGTCACACAGCCTGGTCACCCTCATAACCTTATCCGAGCTTGCAGCCTGGCAGGCCCGAAAAGGGGGAGATGAGCGAGCGCCCTCCCATGAACCATACCAGGCCACATACCCTCAACATGGGGGGATGCTTTGAGGTAGGAGGCTCCCCCCCAAAGCACCTTGTCCCTTATGTTGATGAGGACAAGGGCCTCTTCCCCACTACCTTGGCCCGGTGGTTGTGGGGGTGCAGGAAGTGACTTATCGGAATCTGGAAGCCCCCCCCCCATGTGAATGGGTATGTGAAATGAGTGTGAAAAAATTAAATAAAATGCACACATAGTTTTTGACAAGTCCTTTATTAAAAAAACAAAAGTAATGTTCCCTGGTATAGATCCACTGTCAATCACGATGAACGCTGGCTGCAGACCTGAAAAAAAGAAAAAAAGCCGCACCCAATAAAGGCTCTTGTCATTTGACAGCTCTGCCTCCTCCCGCCGCTAAGTTGCCTAAGTTGTGGCCCGCCCCTGGGGACTTCATTGACCAGGCCATGTAAAGATTCCTGACTAGGAGGGAAAGCGTAGGGTCGCAACTGCTCTGGACATCATCCCGCTTGGGCATGAGATGGCCATTCTGCTCTCTTAAAAGACGTTGTCAGCCTGGCTGATATCTGCTCTCTTCACGTTGTTAGAAAGTGAGTGCACCCAGTTGGGCAACCTTCCCACCAGGTTTAGTGTGACTGTTGCTGCATTACTTGAATACAATTTTTTCATTGCACCTGACTGTGTGCAATTGTGTGTGATTGCTGATACACCACACTGCACCGCACCTACAACTTTTGTGATTCACTCACCACTGTCATGACTCAGATGGATGGCAACACTTAGATTTTTACCGTTAAAATGACTAAACTCAATTCAATTCAATTTAAATTCAATTATTTTTTTTTTACACAGTAGGAAATTATTTCATTAAAAATTATTTACAAAGCCATCAAAGGGATATTGTTAGGTGCCCCTTTAAGGAACACAATGGAGTTACAGGATGTACACTGACAGCACTGTACAATACAGTAGAGCCTGACAGACTGCCATGGTGTAAGTGCTGCTTTGCATGAAGCTGGTATAATATTAAGACCCCTTTCACACCGGGGCCACCCGAGCGTTAGTGGTAAAACACTGCTAATTTGCGGTGCTTTACCGCTCGTTATAGCGGCGCTATGGTAACGCTATTCGGGCAGTGATGGTGCGCTTTTAACCCCCCAACAAGGGGTTAAACAGGGGTTAAAGGTGCCGGTTAGTGGCGCTACCGAAGCGGCGTTCTGCGCTTGAGGAGCGTTGCCCCATTGTTTTCAATGGGCAGGGGCGGTATAGGAGCGGTGAATACACCGATCCCACACCGCTGCAAAGATGTGGATTGCAGGACTTTTTTTACCGTCCCGCAAGCGCACTGCCCTGGTATGAAAGCACTCAGGGCTTTCACATTGGGGCTATTTTTAGCGCAAAAGCACCTGAAAAACGCCTTGGTGTGAAAGGGATCTTAAGGTACTTCTACTACCTGCGTTAGAAAATGAGTATAGTGTTTTTTTTTTTAAATATACTCGGATTAATAAGCAATTTTTATTTCTATGAATCTCAGCTTTGTCAGCCCAAAGTAGTGATGGATTTTAAAAAAGACAAACGAATGCAAATAGGTATAGTATAAGCAAACTTGGAGTAAAACGCTTTTTAAACATGCAGCTGAATTCCCTGTTCTCTGCAAGGTTATTTAGAAGACCCATCTCACTAATTGCAAAAAGGGTAGCTAAGCAGTAGGGCTGCAATGACCACATAAATGTGGCGGGTGATTGATATCATCCCATCTGACCTTCATCCTTAGTTTCCATAACACCTTTATCATTAGTTTGTGATTTATGCTTTCTCACTGGGAAACATTTGAGGTTGCTGCAATTTTTATTGTTATTGAACAAATGTAAAATGTCATTCAGTGATGGGTCCATGGGATAAAAGACTGTCTATGGCTTTTTGGTCTCTCTCACGACTCAATATTGTGGCATTTCTCTAGAAGTAATACATATTCGTTCGTCATTTAGGAGAGTACTAACACATCCACAGCACACATTTTCCAGTCAGGAGCTTCCCCACTTACACAATGTGCACACTTATTACAGCAAGTAATTAGGGCCTGTCTTTTGCTATACTGTATGTTATAGTGGATGAACTTAATGTTAGCCATTTATCCAGGGTGCAGCAAACAAATGGCTCATTAATGACATGCAGGTTATTAACAGTTGTGCAGTTTGTTGTTAAATATGCCTTCCTTTAGTTTACTTACTGCACAGCATTACAGCATGGCCTTGCTTATTTATGGAGCTCATTTTATTTATGTTAACTGTATTGTGGGGTCCTCTTGAGGCTGCCAATGTATTCATGCTGTATGATTTTTTTGTTTAAAGGTTATGGCAATGCAAAACACATAGGGATCTATTTATAAAAAAAAATGCTGTATGAATGTATCAGCGTTTGCACAAAAAGAGTTACAAATAATACCCTTGCGAATGTCTTTTAAATGTGCAATGTTTTACTTGTCTTATACAGCACAAATGTAATATAATATTAACCACCTCAACACCAGACACTTTCACCTCCTTCTTGCCTATTGCCATTTTTTTTATTTCATTACAACACAACGGTATTTTATCACCACTGCTTTTTTTTATTTTTTGTTATATAAACGAAAAAATACCTAAAATGTTGACAAAAACCCACACTTTTTTTTAGGTTCTGTTATAAAATGTTGCAAATAAATAATCTTACTAGCCCTAAATGTATTCTTCTACATTTCTTTGGCAAAAATAACCCAAATCTGTGTATATTATTTAATCTGTGCGAAAGTTACAGAGTCTACAAACTATGGTATATATCTTTTGGAAAGTAGAGTCTAAGGTATTTAGTAGGAGGCATGGTACCACACCCACAAAATGAACCCAATTTTGGAACACAAACACTCCAAGATATTTTATGAAAGGCACAGTAAGTGTTTTGAAAAAGTAATTTTTCTCTACTAGTTTTGGAAATGCAGGAAAGAAAATGAAAATGCATTTTTTTACACAAAGTTGTCAGTTAATAAGATATGTCTAACACATCATGGGCATACTTAGAATTACATCTCAAAACACATTTTCCTTCTCCTCCAGAGTATGGCGATACCACATTTGTGAGGCGTTTTCACAGCCTAGCCATCCAAAATCCAAAGAAGCATCTTGGATGGAGGAATGGAACCAAGGAAGCATGTATGAGACTTTTTCACTGTCTGGACTGATTGTGTACCGGATATTGTATCTTGTGTATCACACGAATCAACCAATTGTGTCAAAACCAATGTACTGTAATGGCCACCTCTATATGAGTGATCAGGGAATATAGCTTAGTGTAGCATCACCTATAGCTGTCCCAGTTCCTATAAGCCTAGTCTACTGGTACATGGCTGCTCCCAGGAATGTCATGTTCACTGGCCTGGTGTCTTTCAGGAATTTAGTCAGCAGGATATGTAGATGGGTCAGTTCAAGCCACAGGCACAGATATGGTCAGCAAAGAGGCAAAGGATCTGTCCAGGCAGCAGGCAGAAACATGGTCAATAAACAGGTCAAGCTTAGTACAGGTGATAGGCAGATTCAACACTGCACTGATATGATTATCAGGGACACTGTAACTGTTGATATGATCATCAGGGACACTGTAGATAGTGGGGTGATAATCAGGGACACTATAGCTGGTGTGGTGGTGGTGAATAGTGAATATAACTGGTATGACAGTAGTTAAGGACAATATGACTGGTGTGGCATTGATTAGGGGCACAGTAACTGGTGTGGCGGTGATCAGGGACACAATAACTGGTATGATCAGGAACAATATGACTGGTGTGGCAGCAATTAGGAACATTGATTGGTGTGGCAGTGATTAGGGACACTGACAGTGGGTGGTGGTGATTGCGGACACTCTGAGTGGGTGGTGGTGATTAGGGACACTGAATGGTGCAGCGGTGATTATGAATACTGACTGACAGCACTGACATGCAGTGATACCAGAGCAGTCAGCCATTGTACGTGATCACTGCCACTGTGGTACTTATATACTGTGTGTATATATATATATATATATATATATATATATATATATGTATATATATATATATATATATATATATATATATAGTATCTCAGTATTTTTGTAAATATTTTATTATATATTTTCACGTGACAACACTGAAGAAATGACACTTTGCTACAATGTAAAGTAGTGAGTGTACAGCTTGTATAACAATGTAAATTTGCTATCCCCTCAAAATAACTCAACACACAGCCATTAATGTCTAAACCACTGGCAACAAAAGTGAGTACACCCCTAAGTAAAAATGTCCATATTGGGCCAAAAGTGTCAATATTTTGTGTGGCCACCATTATTTTCCATCACTGCCTTAACCCTCTTGGGCTAGAGTTCACCAGAACTTCACAGGTTGCCACTGGCGTCCTCTTCCACTCCTCCATGACGACATCACGGAGCTGGTGGATGTTAGAGACCTTGCGCTCCTCCATTTTCTGTTTGAGGATGCCCCACAGATGCTCAATAGGGTTTAGGTCTGGAGACATGCTTGGCCAGTCCATCACCTTTACCCTCAGCTTCTTTAGCAAGGCAGTGGTCTTCTTGGAGGTGTGTTTGGGGTCGTTATCATGTTGGAATACTGCCCTGCAGCCCAGTCTCTGAAGGGAGGGGATCACGCTCTGCTTCATTATGTCAGAGTACATGTTGCCATTCTTGGTTCCCTCAATGAACTGTAGCTCCCCAGTGCCAGCAGCACTCATGCAGCCCCAGACCATGACATTCCCACCACCATGCTAGACTGTAGGCAAGACACACTTGTCTTTGTACTCCTCACCTGTTGCCGGCACACGCTTGACACAGTCTGAACCAAATAAGTTTATCTTGGTCTCATCAGACCACAGGACATAGTTCCGGCAATCCATGTCCTTAGTCTGCTTGTATTCAGCAAACTGTTTGCAGGCTTTCTTGTGCATCATCTTTAGAAGAGGCTTCAGCCATGCAGAGCAATTTGATGTAGTGTGCGGCGTATGTTCTGAGCACTGACAGGCTGACCCCCCACCCCTTCAACCTCTACAGCAATGCTGGCAGCACAGCACTCATATGTCTATTTCCCAAAGCCAACCTCTGGATATGACGCTGAGCACATGCACTCAACTCCTTTGGTCGGCCATGGCCAGGCCTGTTCTGAGTAAACCTGTCCTGTTAAACCGCTGTATGGTCTTGGCCAGCGTGCTGCAGCTCAGTTTCAGGGTCTTGGCAATCTTTTTATAGCCTAGGCCATCTTTGTGTAGAACAAGAATTCTTTTTTTCTAGATCCTCAGACAGTTCTTTGCCATGAGGTGGCATGTTGAACTTCCAGTGACCAGTATGAGAGCGTGAGAGCGATAACACTAAATTTACACCTGCTCCCCATTCACACCCGAGACCTTGTAACACTAATGAGACACCAGGAAGGGAAAATGGCTAATTAGGCCTAATTTGGACATTTTCACTTAGGGGTGTACTCACTTTTGTTGCCAGTGGTTTAGACATTAATGGCTGTGTGTTGAGTTATTTTGAGGGGATAGCAAATTTACACTGTTATACAAGCTGTAACTCCAGCTGCACAAATTTGTTGATTCTTGCTGCTGGAGACTGGTGAATGCAGCCCAATGGCCATCTGACTTGTTATTCTATTAATTTCTCTATCAAATATAAGCAAGGCTGGATGCCACATTTCTAAGAACATTTAATATTAAGAGAAAAAAAATGTAAAGGACCTTCAATCAGAAGAGAAAATACCTTAAAGAGGAAGTAAACCTGTTACCCTGCAATGTAAAAGCATAATGGGCTAGTATGCATTGCATATTAGCCTATTATGTGCCACTTACCAGCATTGGAAGTCCACGATGTCCAGCGATGTCCCTGCTCCAGGCTGCATCCATCTTCTGCCCCTCTTCCTTCCGGGGGGCCGTGATCTCTGGCTCTGTCACTGGCTGGAGTTGCGTGACGTTACACTCCGGCGCGTGCTCACGGGAGCCGCCAGTCACGGCACAATCTCAGTGAAGGAACAGCATGGGCTTACCTGTAGGTTAAAGTGGTTGTCACGGGTTGACAACCACTTTAAAGCCTCAATGCAGCCAAAATCAAAGACAATTAAATCAGCACAATGGACTTACTAGTCAGTATGATGTCTCCCTTGTGCTGATTCCTCTTCTGTTAGTGAAAATCTTCCTTCATCCTGTCCCCTCTGCTCCCCTCCCCTACCCCTGCCACTGTAAACTTCTGGTGCAGTGGAGGTTAACACAACCAATGGACTGTCACAGGCAGAAAGGACAGCATAGTTGGACTCTCTTGATGAGGGCCTGTGACAGCATGTTAGTTGTTTTGGGAAACATCCTACTGACTACTAGGGGTGTTGCTAGTTGGGAAAAAGATCAGGGGCTTCAGCCCGAAGGTAAATTTGATAACCCCTCCCACATTTCAAATTAAATTCTGCCCAAGCTCCACCCAATGCCAGGCCCCCACCAGCTCTTATGTTTGCATGTGGTGAATCCTATAAGGTGCAGCTCTCATGTTTACATGTGGTGAATCCTATAGGGTTCAAACTCTCATGTATGCAGTGTGGTGAATCATTCTAAAGGGTGTAGCTCATGTTTGCAGTGTGGTAGTCCTATTACTAATTTACAAAAAACTGCACTACAATTGTCCTACCTGGCCATTTTGCAGATCACAGGGTATCCCCCTATAGGTAAGACCTATACATTAACTGTCATTTTAGTCTAACAGGCACTGTGTTGTGATAAGCAGAGCACATCTTAGCAGTCTAGATGGCAGGCTTTCAGTTATGTAGCAGGATTAGAGATGATTGAAGTACATACTACATATAGGATTACATACAGTATTACATTGCAGAGAGTCTTCCTCCAGTTGAGTAGCATAGCCCTATGTGCAAGAGGCACAGCTGATGACTACTGAGAAAAATGCTGCTGCTTCCACTGGCCTCAAATGCAAAGAGCCCACCCCATGGTCTATCCTTGGATGGCTAATGGAATGGTACAGTTAACCTACTGGCTACCGCTGTGCTCCATTCACAGATTATGATGTGAGACTGAGCCCGCCGCGAGCTGGGCACCAAGAGTGGTCGGCGGTCCAGATGTCTGGTCTTCTTGTACCACGCGCCCGCCGCACAGGCGCAGTGTCGAATCCTGCCTTCTGAATGCGACGGGCGGCGCCCTATAATGGACGCCACTGTCGTTACAAGTCCCCCGCTAGCACAGGATTGGACCAGTGACATGATGTCTATCATAGGTGCCGAGCAGTCGCATCAGTTAATAATAACGCTGCTCGCTCTGGGCTATTAATAATGTTTGATGGCCCTGAGATCCGGGGCTTTTTGGGTGCACCTCGGGGCTGTAGCCCCGTCAGCCCCCCCCGCTCTTGACGCCTCTGCTTACTACTGTAAATCGTGTCCCTTGTGCTAATTTTTCTGTTTGTGATTGTGGTTGCATTTAGGCTTTATCAGCCAAAGCGTTATACAGTGTGAGAAAAATCCCTACAACCAGAGAATACTGGTTAATTCACATAGAATGAATGCACATGCAGTTTCGCTGAATGAATAGCTATTTTTTAAAATATATATAGATATATACCCATTAGTGTCATATTTATAAACCAAGGAACATGAATTTACCAAACATTCATGGCAGGTGAATCTTTTTGGGGCATGTGTTTTGTTTTTCAGTGATTGATGAATAACATGCCCTTTTAAAATACTGTGTTTTACTGCATTTTTTGCAGCTGGTACAATGGTGAACAGTCAGGCACAATAAAATGACATCAATGAAGGTCTGCACTCAAATTAACATATTGTGAATAGCATCAAATAGTGGGTGTGGCCAAATTGTCCAATGGTAGGAGGTTAAAGGGGCATGGGTATAGCTACTCACTGTATAAATGTTATGCCTATGCCATAGTCCTTGTACTCACACACTATACTTTAATTAGGAGTGCATAGATATCACCCATGATGGGATTGATTTACTACAGCTGGAGAGTGCAAAATCTGGTGCAACTGTGCACAGAAACCAATCAGCATCCAGGTTTTATTGCCAAAGCTTAATTGAACAAGCTGAGGTTAGAAGCTGATTGGCTACCATGTACAGCTGTCATGGAGGGGGGCAATATTACCAGTTCGGTTTTAGAGAGATTAAAGCCCCATACACACTATACAATTTTCTGTAGGCTTTTGTCTTCAGATTTACCAAAACCATATAATATGAGGCCAAACCTTAAGAGTTTCAATTTGCATGCAATCAGGCAGGCCCTTGCACTACATGGTTTTGGTAAATCTGAAGACAAAAGTCTATAGAAAATTGTATAGTGTGTATGGGGCTTTAGTTTTAGGAAGTGGTGCAACATCAATGCTGATATGTCAGTTTTAGTAATGCTAGAGGAAACTGAAGGAGTGAGGTGAGGAGTAGGCAGATAGATTTAGTCCATCATACCAATCTGGTGCTGCCTTATCAATGGCAGATTTATACTTTTTGCTCCCTCTGAAGTCCAATGCTACCCTTGCCCTAGATAATTGTATAACCAACATTTTCCTTTATATGGCTTATTTTTATCTTTTGGATAGAATTTTTGTGTTAGATTATTTTCATTTGGCTTATACTAAATCCTTTTGGAATTTACTTGGGATGAAACTTGTATGGCTGTGGAGGGAATAGCTGCTGCTAAAAAGCACTGTAAAAATAAGTTATAAATGCATTTATGACACCTGAGATGCCTGTACGTCTATACAGAACAGAGTGTATCTTGTAAAAATACAAGTGGTGAACACTGTATTAACTCAGCTACCAGTTCAGATAAATCGCAAATGCTGGTTGCTTCACTTAAATTATAAGAAAATATTCCTTATACTATGTCCAAAATACGGCTTAAAATAGAAAAAGTACATGCTACATAATTTGGTAAATATGAATTATATATTGATATCTGGGTACCTTTGTGGACAAGAATGTCAGTTATTTCTAATTCAATGCCAGTGCTTGGGTAGTTGCAGTATTTTCAACCCAACAAGCCCTAGGTAAACACTTCATTACTGTTAAAGTGACACTAAATTAAAAAAAAGTATATTCTATTTAAGTATGTATTTTTAACTCATAAAAGTTACTTCTATTGCTCAAAGCCTCCGCCAAATCTAAAAAAATACTTTACTTTTGCTGCTGTTATTTGACATCCTCTTAAAGCAGTGGTTCTCAACTCCTGTCCTCAGGACCCATTAACAGGCCAGGTTGCAGGATAACTGAAATGCATCACAGGTGATATCATTTGCTGCTCAGTGATTGCAGTATTCTATTCTGCATCTCCCCAAGGTAATACTTAAAATCTGGCTGTTGGTGGGTCCTGCGGACAGGAGTTGACAACCACTGTCTTAGAAGGTGGTTATGTTCCTTCTCCATGGGACCACTGTAAGTAAGAGTGTAGCCACCCTCACTTTCTCACTCTTCATTCAGATGGGCTATAAACTATGGACTATGAGAATTGTAGTGTGCTAGAGCAGTGTGCTGTGAACAAGGCTACAAGCCGAAACGCATCTGCGTGTGCTGTATTTTTATGGGCATGGAATAAATTCATTATCGATATCGTACTTCAGTGTGCCGGTTCTTTTTGCTGTATCTAATTTGGACTATCGGATGAGGAGGAACATCCTGAACCTGAGCACCTGACACAGGTGTGCATACTTTCATAATGAACTGAATTTTTTTTGTGCTCAGGGTTTTGAGCAGTGCACCTTTGTGGTTTGCTAGAGCAGTGTACCTGACCACAAGCAACACACACTACTTGTAAAAAGAAGAGGTCGAGGAACTCATGGAGGATGTTACAAGGAGGCAGAAAAACACAGCAAGGAACAATTTCATGAAAAATAGATTACAGGACCATTAAAGTGATATTAAAACCAAACACAAACATTTATTATATTGCAGCTTAGCAATCATTAGATCGTATACCTCATTCATTTTTTTTTCTATTTTTAGGTTTTCTTTGTTTGAGTTCGCCTCATGATCCAGCCAGTATGTCTGTTGTTTTTCGGAACAAGTTGTCCTGCAGATGTAGCGGTTAAAGGGACAAGACCAACCTGACAGGTGTGCTTACAATGGGCAGCTTTTATTTATTTATGGAAAAAAACGTTATCCAAAAAGAAAAGATCTTATGATGTAATGCCTCTTTAACCACTTGCCGACCGCCGATCGGCATCTGACGGCGGCAAAGTGGTTCGTTCCCGCAAAACGCCGTCATACGACGGCGGCTGCGGGAACGAGTTTAGTGAGCGCGCGCGCGCCGCCGGCGCTGTTCGGGGAGGGCCAGGGAGCGGGTGCGGCAGCTTCGATTGCCGCCGGCTACCCGTGATGCCCCCCCCGAACGGAGGAACGGAGGTCCGTGTATGTAAACACGGACCTGCACAAATGTATGTGCCTGGAGGCAAGGAGGCAAGCCCCCCCCGTAGTGCCCATCGGCCGCCGTTAGCTTCGACGGCGTGGGCGAGGGACCGGGAGGGGCTTGTC
>BLSH010520306.1:637362-650118 GCA_018402905.1 Glandirana rugosa | reverse complement strand
ACGTATGATACTCAATTCGGTCGCTTCGCGTACAATGTAGGACCTGAATAGAGAAATTAAATGTAGACGTTTTTGCAGATGTAAATTAAAGAGATAAGTCCAGGATGTAACATGCGCTTCGCTGGCTTAACTCATAGTATGCATGCATATTTCTCAAAGTGGCTGAATTCCTGGAGTTCAGCTTTAAGTTTCTTGTCTTGTTCTATACCAGAAAAAAAGTTGTGGAGGGGTTTCCCTACGTTCATTTTCACAGTTCATTATCGCATCCCATGTCTTTGCTGTCCTTCACTGCCTACTCTTACTCTTCCATCCTGTGCCTCTGCTCTTTTTATGTCTAATTTCCCTGTTTCTGATCTCTTTTACTGTGAACTCCCATATCCCTTGTCCCTGTTCCAAAATTGTTACTCTTAAAACCCAACGTTCTATCTCCATCATTGTCTATTTTCAGATCTCATGCCTCTGGTCTCTATTTTTTTACTTTCAGAACCCATGTCTCTGCTGTCTATCACTGTCTATGCTTAGCTGCCTTTTTCTGCTCTCCTTCACTGTTTATGGTTACGGTAGTTGTTTGTCTCTGCTCTCCTTCTCGCTTTTCCTATCTAGAATTGGCACACTTTTTTTGCTAGTGCATGTAAAAATGGCCTTTTATAGTCATGGAAAGTCAAGTAAAATATGTTATATATTCCCTATAGATTCACCACAATGCGTTCATTGCAATGTGCATTATGTGAGCAATAAGGCCAGCAATAAAATATTCTATTTTTTATGACACATAGGTATGGGTTAAAAATGAATCAACCTTTGATGAAACTAGGCCATGAAATGCAAATTTAGAATCTGGTCCATCTTCTCCTCATTACTCACTCTACCAGCAGCTTGTAGTGCTCAGGAGAAGGATATATTTTACAATTCTTTTCATTAGAACATGTATTATTAATAAGGGACTGTAATTTCAACAGATTAACATCACCTGTCTGTTTAAACATTGGTACAGACTAGATATGCCATTATTTTTTTTAGGCAGGAATACATTTTTTTTTTTGCTTCTCCCAGTTCTGTTTGAGGAGGTCATGTGACCGTGGCACCGCTGACCTGTGTAGTAGAGAAGGACTTAATCCCAGCACGCCTCTCTCCACATGCTGCAAACCTTTGAAAGGTTATTCTGTCACTCTGTCATCTCCGCCTATCCCAGCGTTCCAAGGGTGTCAATTTGTCACTGTGGTCATATTTCACAGGCCTACGTGGAGTAATGTCAGATTTGTCATATAAATTGTCAGAACCAAACTCCCAACTATGACAAAATAAAACATCAAGCAACATATTGCGCTTGCTCCACAGAGAGGCAAGCGTTCTAATACTTGGCTCACAGTGTAATAGGTTTAGGTTATTACTACAGATGCATAATCAACATGCAGTGTATAACACATCAATACAGCTGGAAGAAACCACAGTTGGTGTAATTAGCACATATCCATCTATGTGCACATTTAACTCAGTATATTGCTCAGACTCATTCATATAATAAATGACATGCTTGGTGTAGATCCAACAAAATGTAATTAAACTAATAAAACTTAGTTTTAAACTAAATTTTGTCCACTACTAAAGCCCATCTTAATTTGTGTTGTATAAAATTGAGATTGTTCCCATTTGTAGCACCTTCCTTACTTTGCTTTTTGTACATGTACATGTATTTTTACTTTTTATCTATCCAATTCACTCGGAGTCTTGCAGCTTTACACTCACACAGAGAGTGGGGTGGTTGTCCTTAGATTCTCACTCAAACTCTGTATATATGCTAAATTCAGAACTTGGAAGGCATCATCTCACTTTCCCCTACTCTGAATATCCAGGCCACTCACACGTCACCTATGGTGCACTCTCCCAATTTCCCTTTTCTCTTTATGACTTCTGGCCTCCATGACCACCACATAGTTTTCTATAGCTATATACTGTATATTGCATATTAAAATACTCCTTGACTACATTCCTTATATTTACAGAGGCTTTTAGACAGTGGCCAGTACCATTACACATACAACCCAGGGTACAGAGTGTAGTGGTCAGGAGCTTGTTATATACAGCTAGGAGTACAAAGTGTAGTGGTTAGCAGTAAGTCGTATACAGCCCAGGGAACAGGATGACGTGATAAGGAACAGGTCATATATAGTCCACCCTGTCATTACCCTGCAGTGCTGTCCACCCTCCAGACCCTCTGGGATTCTTACTCCATCCACTCCCCACAGCACAACTGGCCTTGTGGCTCTCTATTTCTCTTGCTGTACAGTACATTCTCCTGCATCCCTCTGCAGTGTTATCCTCTTCCTCCAGGTCCCTTTATCATGCAGCCCACACTGTATGTCCAGAGGATGATGCTATAAGTCCAGCCATCTGTGAAGCCAATCAGGTTTCTTCTCTCTCCCATCCAAGCTGTCTATCAATGGTCCAAGGATGCCCAGGCTGCATGGCTCCCACCTCATAAAGAAGAACTATTATTATTATGGGTATAGGATTGTGTATATAGGATTGTATATTTTTTTCCCTTCTATTGGTTGAACTGGATGTCTTTTTTCAACCAGACTAATTATGCAACTATGTAACTGTTTGATATATTATTCTGCCCTCATGTGACAAAGTATAATAAAAATGCAAAGTACAAAAGGAATATAGGAACGAGGGGTGTGTCAGCCCCTTTTTCTCTCTGCATTCTTCTTGCTTAGCTTGTCTCGGAAAAGTGCTCTGAGCCAAGACAAGCTTCAGTTATAATGAATCCCTCTCCTTCCAAGCTGTTGTCAGATTTGCCATGCAGGGAGGGGAGGTGAGCAAGACAGACTTTATAACTAAATTCTGGAATAAGACAAAATGAGATAAATACCACATGTACAATTTTGCTGATAATAATTTTATATTCCCACCAGCTTCAGGCTATATTAAAGCAGTTGTATACCGAAACAAAAAAAAAACCTGTAAGGTAAAGGCATAATGAGCTAGTATGCACCGCATGCACCGGGCACCGCATGCACCGGGCTGCATTGCAAATGGAATATCTCCTAAACCATACAGGTTTAGGAGATATTCATTTTACCTACAGGTAAGTCTTATTATAGGCTTACCTGTAGGTAAAAATCAATTTGGGGGTATACAATCATTTTAATAAGAGGAGATGGCTATAAAAAGCGTATGGATCCTATGCACATCTGGTACTCAGAAATAGGGGTGAGGGCTAACCTTTGACTTGCTTTAGAACCTTTACTCATTCACTTTAAAACTAGTTCATTGTTAAGAAAATTCTTAGGGAAATAAAAGATGCATTAAAAAAAATATTTTTATAATTTAAAATGCATTAGATCATCCAATATTAACCAACATCTGCTATGAATTGGTCAGATCTGAAGCAGATCATGGTCTTTGTGTATGACTTTGCTCATCTCTATTTTCAGCTCATTAGAGTCATTGGTTGGTGCTGATCTTCTACTGTGTATACAGAATATCACAGTATAACAACATTCAGTATATGAGTGTCTCTAACCACTTCAGCCCCAGAACGATTTACCCCTTACTGACCAGAGTATTTGTTGTGATTCGGCACTGTGTCAATTTAACTGACAATTGTGCAGTCGTGCAATGTTGTACCCAAACAAAATTGACGTCCTTTTTTTCCCACAAATAGAGCTTTCTCTTGGTGTTATTTGATCACCTCTGTGGTTTTTATTTTTTGCTCTATAAACAAACACAGAGCTTTGTTACTTTTTGCTATAATGCATATCCAAAAAAATATAAAAAAAATATTTAATTTGGGGAAAATGGGTAGCAGGAAAGGGGATTGGAAATGGAGGGATATTAGGGGATTATAACGGTGCCTGTGATTCAATTCACGACTAGTAAATCCATAAAAACATAATTTTTATTGGTACATATTAAAAGGGTATGTCTAATACAATGGTACAATACCAATTTGAAGATATACAATTTGCGTTAAAATAGTTGGCATATAGTACAAAGTAGATGATGGCAGTATTGCATGATAGTCCATATCCTACATGTTTTACCAATATGCGGCTTCATCAGGGATTTATACAAGCCACCATAAATTACTTATTGCTCTTGCAACTTGGTTCAATGACCACGGCCAGATATATGCCAGACCCCAGGCCGCCACGCATGTCACACCGGGGGGGGGGGGGTACATATCCACAGATGGCCTCCAAAGGACCGGCTATGTGTTACAAATGTAATACAAGTGGTGTACGTAGACCAAAAATAGAGGGCGCTGTGGTAGCCTCACCACCCAGAAGGGACCACTATGATACCAACTAGGGCAAGCCAAACCTCAGAGACCTCGTTTACGAGCGACCCTCGTGCAGCCACGCTAAAAAAAAAAAAAAAAAATATATTTATCAGTTTAGGCCGATATGTATTCTTCCTCATATTTTTGGTAAAAAAAAAAAAATGCAATTAGCGTATATTGATTGGTTTGCACAAAAGTTGTAGCATCTACAAACCATGAGAATTCTTTTATGGCGTTTTTTTAAATTATTTTTTTACCAGTAATGGCAGCGAACTGCGATTTTTAACGGGACTGCGATATTTCAGCAGGCATGTCAGACACTTTTGACACTTTTTTGGGAGCACTGACATTTATTCTCTTTTACTTGCAAGAAATGCTGACATATGTAGTGCAACAAAATAAAAAGCCTGGGCCCACTGTAGTCTGTCATAACACATAGTAGTGACACAGGCAAGTAGCTAGCTTTTACCGTCCTCTTCTTATCATGTGACCTAAAGTAGTGCAATTGAAAATTATGTGATTTGGTTTGTAGTAACTTACCCTGCCTAGCTACTAGGAATTATAATTAGAACAATTATATTGCAATGACGTTTCCTGCATAATCATATCTGCAGTTTATTCTAGTTCTCGGTTCTGTAATTCACTTTCACCATAAGCAGTGTTGTCATTTTTTTTAAATCCCAGTTATTTGCACATCTAAAATTAGCTGAAAATGGAGATCTTATTATTATTGGATTTTATCCCAGACAGTGACATTTGCTGTAAGTTTCTCTGGTTATACACATGTATTAAATAAAAATTTACTACATCCAGGCTGAACCATAGATAGCACACTAATGGGGTGTCATGTTCAAAAATATTTATAACTACAGGGAGAGATACTGAGGCTGATTTGCTAAAGAAAATGTTCACAGAAAGAGAAAAGATTCACTTCAATTATCTAATTGCAAATGCAGAAGAAATAAACAGGAGTTTGTTTTTCATATAATTTGAAGATTTAAGTGAATCTTCACTATTTTTTTGTGTGAACATTCGCAACTCCTTTAGTACATCAGTCAGACTGTAAGCATTATAGCTGAGGTAGCCAGACAAATAACAATCATTTTTAGGAATTTACACAATACCATAATACATAGATAACCTGGATACTTGTACACTGAATTAAATGGTGGTTACAATTTTGATGGGACTGGACAATATTTTGATCCCCTGTAATCTACTCATGATTACAACAAATACCTTTATTGTATGTGTCTCATTTAGAAAGACCGATGATTATATATTGTTTTCATGGAGAGTGCTATATATGTTTTTTTTTTTTTTACTTGGTTTATAGAAAAAAAGTTGCACATACTAATTACATTTGTCAAGCTAAAACAGGGGTGAAGTACTGTCCAGCAAATAGCGTATACAAAGGGAATTCTCACAGAAATGGAGTATCAAAGCCTGTAAATTCCATAAATACCAAAGCAACAGACAGGTTCATTCATGTATATGCACATTTAAAAAATTAAACTGGAAGAAAAAAACTTACATTAAACAAGTAAAAAAAAAAATAGAGTAAGCAATCGGACAAGAATACTGCACTCACGTTATTAGACTGACGTGTCCACCCAGGTGCCCATATTGAGAGCGATATTAGAGTTTTTTTCTGAATGCTTAATGCTGAATTTTAGGAATGGCAATTGAAATGGAAACATACCTGAAGAATCAAGGTGTAGGGCACCAGACAACCACACCATACATTCCTCAACAAAACGGTGTAGCTGAAAAATCACACAAATCTTATAGAAATGGCCAGGTGTATGCTTTTTAGAAGCCACCCTACCTAGCTACTGTACTATATACTGGGGAGAAGCAGTCATGACTACAACATACCTACTGAACCGACAACCATAAAAAGCCATTGAAAGCAAACCATTTGAAATGCAGCATGGATCAAAGCCTAGCATAGGGCACGTTAGAGTGTTTGGATGTAAAGCATATGCTTATATCTCAAGCAAGAAGAGATCCAAGTTGGAGAACACAGCTATAGAGGGCATTTTGGTGGGCTACAGCAAACAAAGTGAGTGATATACCCAAAGACTGATGAAGTGATAATAAACCACAGTGTTTATTTCAAGGAGAGCCCATCATCATAAACAATGATTCCCGAAAGCTGTGAGGTAAATCTGCCCACTGAACCAACAAGAGAAGCTGACCAAAATGAGGAGTCAGAGCAAGCATTGGAACTCTCAATAAATAGTTCCCTACTAGATCCTGCTGAACAGCCTGAAATTAGAAGATGCATTTGAGTAACAATGGGGATACCATCCTGCGAGCAATCATATGCTGCTAAGATCAGTGGCGGCTGGTCCATAGAGGGGGCACGGGCGCCGCCCCCCTATCAATGCGTCCAGCCCCCTGATCTACATACCAGGGTGCCAGACTATGGATTCCAATGGGGGGTGTGCTTTTTGAAGCACATGATAAGAGCCAGAGGCTCTAATAGGCTTCAAAAAAGTGTGGGCTCAGGGCGCAGAGCACTGCCCCCAATACCACCCAGTGGTGTGAATGAATTTTCGCTATTTTCACACTAAAGTTCCTCCCCGCCAATCAGGAGGCAGGTCGTGAGACCTGTTTCCTGATTGGCCACAGCTTCAGGCGATCCTATTAGATGCCTAGCTCTTTGGATGAACAGAGAGGAGACACATAACAGAAGAGGCCACGGGAGGAGTGGACACCGGAGCCATTGCCAACACCCGAGGAAAGGAGTAGAGAACACCACAGCCCACCAGCAGGGGGGTTATCAGTCCCGCACTACAGGCCGCTGGGGGGGGTTTGTCAGTCCAGAGGGGGTGTGATTGTTTGCCGCCCCCCAAAAGAAAAACCCACCAGCCACCACTGGCTAAGATACAAACCATACTTAAATCAACATACTGAGAAGACATAAAAAAATGACCAAAATGTGAGGCCAATAAATGAAGAAATACAATTTTGATTCAGGAAAACAAAACCTGGATACTCACAGAACTCTCCTCACACATATGCGGCCGCTTGGCGTTAGGGCCCACATGCCGAGTGGCCGCATATATGTGTACGGCCGGCATCAAGAGGTAAGGAACGTCATAGTCGTCTTCAGAAGAACCTTAATGTCATATAGCAAAGCACATGTTATTGAGAAGGGGTGTTGAAAGAGCAACAATAGATGGTGCTGTAGTAATATACAAGCATCTGTGTGTTTATACAGTATATGCTTGTATATTCTGCACAGGAAGGATGTTTTTTCTCTCTGTTCTCTCCTGTAATGCTATTCTCACAAATGTATTCTGTTCTCATATGCAAGTAAAGCTGAATTCTACATTCCTGAAAATCTCAGTGCACCATCTTATGACATAACCAATACGCTTTGCACCCTAAATATAGGTGTAATCGGCAACATGGTCTTAAAGGTGGAGTTAGCCTTTAAAGCTACCCATCGGCATCATATTGGAGGAATGGATTGGTAGTACTATCCATTTGTATTACGCTAGTGTTTATACAGGCTGTATGTATTCAGTGCTAGTGGCTTCTACATACCAAAGGATTTACAGTTTCCTTTTTTTGTAATGTACATACATGGGTCTTAGATTGAAGCACCACACCACTAATTAATAGTCCGGGTACATATTCATTGCATTGTAAAATTAGGTGAAAGACTATATAAGAAAGCCAGTGTGTTTCATTAGTTAAGACTTGCTCCCTTCATCAGGGCTTATGCAAAGGAAACAATGTATTTTGACCAACTGAGTAATAAAGCACAATGTATATCAGCAGCTGGTTTGTGACCCTGTAAGGCAGTGTATCCACCATATACTTGAAAAGGCCCTGACAAATTCTTCAACGACACAATCCATAAAAAGAAGCCACCACAATGGTAAGCATCAGCAAAGAAGTTGTACTTTATTATGCATGGTAAAATACAGCCATAAAATACGCCAATACTTTTCAGCCATTCAGGCCTTAAGCACGTGTACGGTTTCAGAGGCCCTTCAGCTAGAGCACTCAGTTTTAAATACATCTGAAGTGGTTGTAGTATCCGCTCACTTATTTCCAAATTCTTCAAGTGCTTAGTTTGCTTGCCGCATCACATGCTGATCACTGAGTCCTGGCCAGTGATTGACCGTCAACACCCAGTGATCGGCTCTGAATCTCATGGGGCACAGCTCTGGGTGTGTAAACAGCACAAAGCTGTGTTCAGTGGCAGGGGATCTAGTTGGTTTTTCATTCCCTGCTATGCAGTAAAAGCAGCACACAGTACACACACAAACACTTTTTAGGCACAGATTTAACCCTTTGATCACCGTAGATGTTAAGACCTTCCTGCCCAGTGTCATTAATATAGTGATAATGCATAATATTAGCGCTGATCACTGTAATAATGGCACTGGTCATGCCAACGGCAACTAGTTAATTCCCCCGAGCGTCAGTTAATGTTAGATTGACCGCTGCAGTATCACAATCCTGTTATAAGTTGCTGATCGCCGCCTTTACTATTAAAAAATAATAATAAAAATATATAAATAAAAATTCCAGTATATGTAGCCATGTTCTCATTTGGGAGTGGCTGGCAGTTGTGGTCCACCTGCCCGCTGCCCTCACACCACTTCTCACACATCTGGAATCAGGGAATAGGGATAACCGTGGGATGCCCAAAGGATTAGATCACCGGACCGTCTATATACACTGCAGTATATACAACTCTTTCCTCCTCCAGTACAGCTTTTGCTGACCTTTCCTCTCCTTACTTCACTCCAGCTCGCTGCTTAGTCTCCTGGCCTGAAAGGAAATTTATCAGGCCTCCATGACACCTCTTCCTCCACCCCAGCTAGCACATGGTGAGGCCTGCACCTCTGCCAGCAGGACCTCCGGACGACCCATTACAGGTAAGGGCCACGGGCTTCCGATTGTGAAGCCACGGGCCCTCAGTTGTGGAGCTAAGTACGTTGGTGCTAGTGGGGTAGACGGACTACAACTCACAGCCAATCCTCCTCCAGGCCGCTCTGGCCTGCCTTGCTGTCCAGTCACACGCCTTTCCCTGACTGGCTTCTCTGACCTCCACAGACTGTCCACTATCTCCCCCCGCCTGCTCCAGCCTTCTCGTCCAGCTCCCAGGGCCTGTCACTAAACACCGGTGGATCTTTTAAAGAGTCCTCTATGTAGCTTCTCTGCTGCTCTCCTGCTCCCTTGTGCCACTCCAGGAATCAACTCCTCTTCCTGGCTGCACCTGAACCTCAAGGTCACCCCCCAGACTGGGGGCTCCCTTCCCAGGTGAGGCCTCCACAGCACCTCTGCTACATCTCTCTCTTCCACCGACACTCCCCTCCCCACCTGCTGGGCAGATCACTGTATTTAAGGAGGTCTGCCAATCCAGATTGGGGATCGGTCAGGGCTCTTTAACATACAAACAAAAGTGACATCTCCTCATCCATCCCCTTTTTCCAGAACCTTCTGTCTTCAAGGGGAGGAGTATCCAAGGAGCGTTCCTTCCTGCAATCTCCAGCCCTCCCTGAGCCACTCCCCAGCACAGATCAAAACATTCAGGCCTGCACCCTGTCAGACCTGACTAGATTTTGCCTCTCCTAACAAAAATTTACAAAATAAAGCACCTATCACTATGGGGGCGCTATATATATATATCCCATAGTTTGTAGAAGCTATAACTTTGACACAAACCAATCCATATACACTTATTGGGATTTTTTTTTTTTTTTTTTACCAAAGACATGTAGCAGAATACATTTTGGCCAAAATTTATTAGGAGGTTTTGTTTTTTTTATAGCAGAAAGGAAAAAATATTGTTTCTTTTTTCAAAATTGTATATGATAAAAAATAAAAAAACCCAGTGGTTATCAAATACCACCAAAAGAAAGTGTTGTCTGACCTCGCAATTGTTTGGTTAAAGTAGCGCAGCGCCGCATAGCAAAAAATGGCCTAGTCATAAAGGGGGTAAATCTTCTGCAGGGCAAGTGGTTAAAAAGTAAGTCCGCTTTTGTTGAGAAAAAAAACATTCCTCTCTGGGTGATCTATGTACATTGCGGGGTTTTTTAACAAACTTTATTGCACATTCCTACCTTTTGTTATTCTAAAGGAATAGCTGTTTGTTTGTCTGTGTCAATGTGCTAAGTGTATCTGTATGGGAATGGTTTTATAATTACAGTTCAATTGCTGCATCTGCAGGGTTCTAATGAGGAAATTTGCAAGGTCAAACCTGACTTGCACCTTAATACAGACTTCTGGGAAAATCAGTAAGCCAATCACACAAGCAAGCAAATTACATTTCTGGGGGGCGTTCTGTAAACCACATGTGTACAGAATGCCTCCAAGTAGCCATATTGCATTGCAATTTACAGATACTAACATCGCTGCAGATTGAAAAGGAATCTTTAATAACATTCATTTACAATATGACGCAATTGTATATGCTAGATAATTTTTTTTTTTATTTGCTAATTTTTTTCCCCACGAAAGTAGTGTTACCCTTTTAACTTTGAGGCCTCATAAACACGGGCGTCTGCAAAAAATAAGCAAAATGCCGGGCCTGACGTCAGGGAAAAAATCGCCGTTTTTGTCTGTGTCTTGCATTGACATCAATGCACGTTTTTTCACGCTAGCTTTCAGCGGCGTTTTCTGCCTCTATTCAAAATCAATGGTTCCCTATGGGAGCCCATTGATTTGAATAGAAGCCGCACCAAAAGTCGGATCATGGTGATCCGACTTGCGGCACGACTTGTGTGCTAGGTGTCTTAAAAGGGACCCCCGCAAAAAATTTGCGTGAGGTCCCCCCCCCAAGAGCATACCAGGCTCTTTGATCTGGCATGGATTTTAAGAGGAACCCCCACGCCGAAAAAAACGGCGTAGGGTCCCCCCCAAAATCCATACCAGACCCTTATCCGAGCACACAGCCCAGCAGGCCAGGAAAGGAGGTGGGGACGAGCGAGCACCCCCCCCTGGACCGTACCAGGCCCATGCCCTCAACATGGGGAGTATGGGTGCTTTGGGGCAGGGGGGGGGCTCTGCGCCCCCCACCCCAAAGCACCCTGTCCCCATGTTGATGGGGACAAGAGCCTCTTCCCGAAAACCCTGGCTGTTGGTTGTCGCGGTCTGCGGGCGGGGGCTTATCGGAATCTGGAAGAGGTAATTTTACTCTTTGAGCAATGTTTTTCTGGTATTCCCTCCCCCTTTTTTTCTTCTTTCCTCTGTTCTCTTCCTTCCCTCTCCTACTTTCTGCATAATACATGCTCTCGTAGACCCAATGAGGCTGGTCTACAACAAGGTAATATTTCTTGTTTGTTTTCCTTTTGGAGCCCTTTGTCCATTTCAAAGCTGATTTAGGATGTGCATTTGCTTCCTCCTCATGTCAATTGTAATGTCATTTTGTACATCTGCTCTGAGGTTAGAGGTGCTGGTGCCTCTCCCAGGACACAGTTTTGCTCCCTTTTGGGGTGTCCGGAGTGGAGACCAGCACTTTGACCACATAACACGCTAAGTTCCGAAGTTGGAGGCTCACGTGTTAACATTACCTTATATTTTGTATTCTATGCCTTATTGCAATATTTTGATTCATCCCGTTTCACTCTAAGTGTACTTCAGTGATGATCATTTGTATACTATTTCATGTGAATTCAATAAAAATCTTTGAAATAAAATACAAAAATAAATAAATAAATAAAAATGCCATAAATGTATCCCCTATTTTGTAGATGCGATAACTTTTACGCAAACCAATCAGTATACACTTATAGAGTTTTTTTTATCAGAAAAATACATATTGGCCTAAACTGATGAAGAAATTTTGTTTTTTTACATTTTTTTTTGGACATTTATTATAGCAAAAAGTAAAAAAAATAGTTTTTTTTTTTCAAAATTGTCGCTATTTTATTGTTTATAACGCAAAAACTGCAGAGGTGATCAAATACCACCAAAAGAAGGACATCAATTTTGTTTGGGTACAGTGTCGCACGACCGCGCAATTGTCAGTTAAAGTGACGCAGTGCCGTATCATAAAAAATGTCATGGTCATTAAGGGGGAAATCCTTCCGGGGCTGAGGTGGTTAAAAAAAACAGCAACTAAAATGTTCATACATTCTCCCAACACGGCCACAGTATCCCAATCAGTGCCAAAATCATTCTACTGCCCATTTGTAACCACATCCTGTGCTATTCTGTGTCCTCATATGTATCGTCATACATGCAGTCTAATTGTATCATCATTTAAACATTTCAGTCTGACCATATATGAAGAAAAAATTATATAAAAAGATCAGAACATATACCTCAAAATCTCAGAAAACTCCATATGATTTCCATTTTATCAGAAGGGATCTCTGGTGACCTGCTATACCTTAAAGCGGAGTTCCACCCAAAAGTGGAACTTCCTCTTTAAGTCCTCCTCCCCAGCTCTGGATGCTGAAACTGAGCTTTTGAGGAGGGGGGGGGGGGGGGGTGTG
>BLSH010520306.1:613027-629575 GCA_018402905.1 Glandirana rugosa | reverse complement strand
TTAAAACGTTTTTTTTTTTGTTTAAAGAATGAAAAACGATTTTATGTTTAGGTTTTTTTTTTATATTTTTTTTAAAAAAAAGTGGCAAAAACCGGCTAAATATAAGAAGGAGTATAAACGCTATTTTTTT
The DNA here is from genome assembly GCA_018402905.1 of Glandirana rugosa. Taxonomy (NCBI): domain Eukaryota; kingdom Metazoa; phylum Chordata; class Amphibia; order Anura; family Ranidae; genus Glandirana; species Glandirana rugosa. The sequence goes on along the minus strand of BLSH010520306.1, from coordinate 629,445 downwards.
TTAGCGTTAACCGCAAATAACTAACCAAACGCGTTTACACAGTAATCAGTGCATTTTTATAGCAGTGATCGCTGTATAAATGCCAATGGTCCCAAAAAAGTGTCAAAATGGTCCGACATGTCCGCTGAAATATCGCAGTACCGCCATTAATAGTAAGAAATAAAAAAAAAAATAAAAACCCCAAAAATGAATTCTCATCATCCGTAAACGCGACCACTTTTGCGCAAACCAATCAATAAACGCCAATTGCGATTTTTTTTTATCGCAAATATGAGGAAGAATATAAATCGGCCAAAAACGGTGAAAAAAAATTTTTTTTATATTTTTTTTTTGGATTTGTATTTTAGCAAAAAGTAAGAAATTTGTTTTTTTTTTTGCAAAATTGTCGCTCTTCTTTTGTTTATAGCGGCGATCAGAAATGACGCAGAGGGGATCAAATACCACCAAAAGAAAGCTCTATTTGTGGGAAAAAAAGGACCCAAATTTCGTTTGGGTACAACGTTGCACGACCGCGCAATTTTCAGTTAAAGCGACGCAGTGCCGAATCGCAAAAAGGGCTGCGGTCCTAAAGCTGCAAATCCTTCCGGTCCTTAAGTGGTTAAGGATTGAAGAAGTTGCTGTTGACACTGAACTTATACCCCCCTGTGACATTTACAGTCAAGGAAAGCTGATGTCAGACTTAAGGCCCGTACACATGGTACAATGGTTGTACAACAACGGTCGCACAACAGCTTGTTGTATGATCATCTGACCGTTAGTATGCCCGATTAGAACAGCCAACGTATGACAGTCGTACAGCAGAAGTTGGATGAGCAGACTAGAAAACTTTGGTTGTACAAAAAGTGGTCGTACAACTGTTGTACCGTGTGTACAGAGAAGTTGGTCCAACAAAGCTGTACATGCAAAACAGGCATGCACAGGAGTCAGGAACGCCCGGAGGTGTCCGTTCGTGTAAACCTACGTTCCTTATTCACAAATCACATTCACCTGAACTTCCTCTTTATACGCTCGTAGCACGTCATCATGTTAGAATTGGTCATACGATCGCTTAGTACACGTCAGTATGCAAGACACAACAGCCAACATACGATTTTGGACGCCCGATCGTACGATTGTACGACCATCGCACCGTGTGTACAAGGCTTTAGAGACTTCAGAATCTTTGTGACTACACTAGTCACAGATCCCCTTTGTAGGCTGTGCAATAAGGGCAATTTGTTTAAGTGTATTAGTATTTGTAGATTTATTGCCATCAGAGCTTCTGGTCATCCCAGTAAGCACCAGTACTAAAATTAACCCTGTATACCTAACACAGTCTGTTAGGAGAAATTCTGCATCAAGATGGACTTGTTGGCATCTATGTGCGTTCACGTGTCGGAAACGGCTCCAAACGGCTCCATTTCAACTGAACACACCCTGCAGCAAGTGCTGTCTGATCTACAGTGTTTCCTGAAGTGTTCCGTGACTATTTACCTGAGATTACCTGTACCTGTGACCCAGCTTGCCCTATTCTGCATGAACTCTGCCTGCACCGACCCTCAGCTTGTCTTGATCCTTGTGTATCTCTACTGCCCAATTGTTGACGACCCTGCCTGTACCCGACTATCTGCCTGCCTGCTCTCATTGTACCGCACTTGTCCGCCAGTTACTGCCCCGTCTATACGACAAACCTTCTGCCTAGCACGAGCCTCTGGAGAATCTGTACATCATCATCTGCATCCATTCCAGCCCTCGTGCCCCCCTGTGCTCTGGAGCTTTCTGTCTACTCTACCAGGGGTTCCTGAACCAGGGCCGCAAGAGAGGTTGCCCACTGCACTGTCAGACTCACCCACCAGGCACGTGACACAGTCTTTCTCACGTTGTAAAAATTCTATAGCGTTGCGTCAGCTATAAACTCACAAGATAGCCGTTTGCAGTTTAAAAAAAAATAGTTTAAGTAAGGTTGCATTGTGCGGAGGAGTACTATAATTTATGTTATAATATAAAATACAGTATCTCACAAAAGTGAGTACACCCCTCACATTTTTGTAAATATTTTATTATATCTTTTCATGTGACAACACTGAAGAAATGACACTACAAGTGTACAGCTTGTATAACAGTGTAAATTTGCTGTCCCCTCAAAATAACTCAACACACAGCCATTAATGTCTAAACCGCTGGCAACAAAAGTGAGTACATCCCTAAGTGAACTGTCCAAATTAGGCCCAATTAGCCGTTTTCCCTCCTCTGTGTCATGTGACTCGTTAGTGTTACAAGGTCTCAGGTGTGAATGGGGAGCAGGTGTGTTAAATTTGATGTTTTCGCTCTCACACTCTCTCCACTTTAACATAAATAACAAGGAGGGGCACCAAAGGTCCTGTCAAAATTTTGCTATGGGGCCCATTGTTCTGTAGTTTTGCCCCCTAACTGGCCTGAAAATAAAAGATAAATAAGGAAGAAAAAACAACATATACAGGTTCAGACAAAGGTTTGAGCATAGGTAGATAGGTTTGCTCTGTAAAGTGAACATGTGCTTATTCATGCATGCATGTACACATACTTATAGGCACACCCTCACACGTCATGCTGTGCTCAAATGTTTGGACACCCCTGGTAAAGTTTTACATTTTATTATTTTGCTTTATAAAAAGACTAACACAACATGTGCAGAAAACAGATTTCTGTAAATGCAAATTCATATTTATGATTTATTTTCTCAATTAAAAAGATTGAGAAAAGGTAAAATGTAGCACTTGCATTATGGTCTGTACACACGATCCAAAAATCGGACGAAAAATCCCTCTTTCGATGCGATCGTATGATAATCGGATCGTTAGCACAGAGCTTTCGAGAGCCGATTATGACAGTTCATCCGATATTATTTGGTCGGACAAACATGAAAATGTTTCTCTTACGATACCAGATTGTATGATTTTCATTTAACCAGTACAGTTGTCGCCCGAAAATACAATACAAATACACTACAACACATGACATCACTTCAGATTTTTTATTCTGTCGTACGAAAATTTTAGCGACTTTAGTACACTCTTCCGATTCCATCGGAGATTACCATGCAAAAAAATGGACGATCTGTGGTCCGATTTTTGGAACGTGTGTACGGGACTTAAGTCTGTGCACCCTCTAAGTCGGTAAATACCCTACTGGCAGAAATGACAGTCTCCAAATGCTTCATGTGGCCAGCTACTAGTCTTGCTTGTGGAATAACGCTTTGTCCTCTCTGGTGAATGCTTATAGTTCAGAAATACAGTCTTCATGTTTAGGATCTACCAAAAGATTTTCTTTGAATAGCATTTAAATCTGGAGGCTGTGATATTCATTGTTAGATATTTTACCCACATAAAGGTATACTTATGAAAGAGAAAAACCTAGCACAGAACAGTCTGTCATTATGTTGCTGCAGCAGTGTTTTAACAGCTATACAGTGCTATACTGCTTGTTAATGATTAGCATGGTGAATCCTGTCTTCCTCAGCAGTCTTTTAAACAGTAATCCTTCATTCCCACCTAATGGTCTTCAGAGCTCCTCCTCTCCTATTGTCCTATCCATTTTTACCTGCCAATATTGTTTGATGACTGAGCTGATGTGCTCCTCTGTCCCACTTGTCAGCCGGTAGATGTAGTCAGCAGCCATGGAATTTACAAATGAATAGAGAGACAAAGACGTGTTCAAATTTACTGCAGTCAGACACAAAATTATTTTTGACACAGTGAAGCTTCAATCATTTTAACACCTGCACAGCACCGCCATCATTTTATTATCATGAAGCCCTTGCCAACTGCATCTTAAAAAGGTAATCTACCCAAAAGGGACATTTACATTATAGGTGGAGCCTGGGAGCCATAAGGCAAACAAAAAAAACAAAAAACAAAAAAAAATGTATATATATATATATATATATATATTTGTAGGAAACAAACCATTTTAGATATAAATACAAAGCGTATAAACAGTGGAAAGTATAAAAATACACAATCTAATAAGCTCACAGCAATCATAGTAAGGGAATTCAATTCCCCATAGTGTCAAGGAGTGTATTAAATCATATACTGTATATTATAGCCTCATAGCGTCTCAGTGAGTATACCATACATACAGCTCAGATCATAGAAAAGTGTAATACTGAAAGTAAGTTTATATCATTGAACACCCAAGAATGGTAATAGTAAATTAAATATGTGTCAACTAGAGTTGAGCGAACCCGAACTTTGGGGTGTCCGTGACCCGGATCCGGACATTTGAAAAAAAGTTCGGGTTCGAGTTCTGGGTTCTGGTATTTGATCACGCATGTTGAATAGCTGCAGGGCAGCCAGCCAACAAACGTTTCACTGGTTTGCCCTTAGAAGCCATCACAGCCATGCCTACTAATGGCATGGCTGTGATTGGCCAGTGCATCATGTGACCCAGCCTCTTTATAAGCTGGAGTCACTTAGTGCTGCATGTCACATGCTCTCTAGTGTAGGGAGAGGATGCTGCCGGTGCTGTGAGGGACAGATTGCAGATAGATAGATAGGTAGAGATTACTACCTCTACTGCTTTGAGGGACAGATTGCAGATCTCATCCTGCATTACAGAACGATCTGAGTGGACTAGGTAGAGTCTACTGCTTAGAGGGACAGACTATTGTTCTAAAATCATCACCTACTCCTATAGGGTCAGGTTCCTGCTGTTGCTGTAAGGGACAGATTATTGTTCTAAAATCATTTTGCAGCCCTCTAGCACTTTCCAGGACTATTTTACAGTCATTTTTGTGCCAAAAAGTTTGGGTCCACATTGAATTCAATGGGGTTCGGGGTAAAGTTCGGGTCAAGTTCGGTACCGAACCCATACTTTTTCCCGAAGTTCGGCCGAACCCACCGAACCCAAACATCCAGGGGTTCGATCAACTCTAGTGTCAACTAAAACACTCACAATTGTGTAAAAAATAGTTGGTAAAATGCGCCAGATATTCTGTTGCAAGACAAAAAAGAAATCCAATACAATAGACAGTAGCAATAAAGTGGCATGCAGAATAAAAAAATTAAACACCAACAAAAAGCCTCAAAATGTTTGCAGAAACTTGTTAATTTATGCTGATCCATTGGATTTACAGTATAGTGCTTTACACAATTATTCATATTCCTTTGGCTTTTTGCTAGTTACAATCAGGCATTAAAATTATGATAAGGACAGACAAAATCTCCTGCTCTCAAAAGTGATGTGAGGGTGGTGGATGTAGCCTAGGATCTTTATGGCTCTGGGTAAATGCACAGACCTTGCTGCCCTCCAAGGGTTGGGGGGAACCCAATGGAAACACTGTGGAGAAAATGAAAAGAGGGCACACCAACTTTGCGCATTACCCAAGTGAAGTTTATTCATATAAAAATAAAGAGTGTATACTCACAAACAAGTCATTCATAAAAGCATTTCAAAGTCCACAATGGACACAAAACAACCAGGTCAACTGGACCGTGACCAGCACACCGGAGGACCATCTAGGTGGCTTACGTGTTTTGAGGGGAGATCCTCTCTTCCTCAGAGCTGATCAGCTCTGAGGAAGAGGGAATCTCCCCTTGAAACAAGTCAGCCATCTAGACGGTCCCCCGGCGTGCTGAACAAGGTCCCTGTGACCTGGTTGTTTTGGAGTTGTGGGAAAGCAAAAGGAGTCAGGACTGGAGCGTAGAGCGCCCCCTGCTGGGGAAACACCTGAACTCACTCAGCACCCTTTTGATTGCAAAATTGAAGTGGAAACTAATGGTATGTCCAAGGAAGGGTAGTTCCTTTTCCTTTCTCTGTAATGGCTGGGGAGAAGAAGGAGCTGGAATCCAACCCCCAGCGTGAGAACAATGAGCAAGAAATGATCTTTGACTCTAATAATGAAAGTGGACAGAATGTGGTGCCTGACTTAGAAGTTAGAAAATATGATTTTTTTTTTTATGGAACAACCGAGAGACTCCACACTTAATAGAGCCAGAGAAAACATTAACATGATTGACGGGGGAACCTGTTGAACCTAATGTAGGGTTGTATTTTTTTTTGTATATTTCCTACATGGTTCTTAAAAATAACTTGCTGTATCAAGTGGTAAAACAAGGGGAGGAGGTAGTAGAGCAGCTAGTGGTTCCTAAACCCAGAATGGTAATAGATTTAGCCCATAGTCACTTAATGGGTGGACACCTGGGTGTAGAAAAAACCAAAGGAGAGAATAACCCAGAGATTATTTTGGCCTGGCTTACGTGCAGATGTCAAAGAATATTGTGAGTCATGCCCGGAGTGTCAGTATTCTGAACCATCACCCCATTTTTTGCAGTCCACTGCTGCCTTTACCGATAATTGAAGTGCCCTATGAAAGAATTGGCAAGGATCTGGTGGGACCAGTGGTAAAGTCTGCCTGGCACCATCAGCACATACTGGTAATACTGCCTATGCCACGCGGTATCCTGAAGCCATTCCCTTGCATAATACCTCAGATAAGGCTATTGCCAAAGAGCTTGTCCAGGTATTTAGTTGCATGGGCATTCCAAAAGAATTATTAATGGACCAGGGCACGCCATTTATGTCTAGAGTCACTAAAGAATTGTGTAAGATGTTCAAAATCTCCCATCTCCATGCCTCAGTTATGCATCACCTGGCATGCTTTCATATGTGGGAAACTAAGGTGCAATCCCGTCCAGGTTTTCTGAACGACCTTGGCAGTGTGGGTTCTGAACTGGATTTTTCTTTCCACCTATCACTAACAGCAGGTGGTATAAATAAGGAAGGACTCGAGCAAAGGTTGCTTTTGGCCTGGGACTCAGGAAGCTAAACCCTGAGAAAGCTGTTGATGTGGAAATTGCTCTGTAAGAGTAAAAAAAAAAAAAAAAGGTTTGCATTATCTTTGTTTTGTGGGTGGCTGGGAGAAGCCCTTTATCTGTGAGTTAGGAACCTGAACTGTTTAATTAGTGCCTGGATGGCAAGGATTTATTTTCTGTTTTTTTTTTTCATGCAACCTTTTAAATAAAACTGATGATGATATGAAGAATGATTATTTATTTGCAAAATCTTATAACAAAAACTTTTTTTTTTTTTCAAAATTGTTGGTATTTTTTAACTTATATAGCAAAAAAAAAAAAGCCAAAAAACAGTGGTGATTAAGCATCACCAAATGAAAGCTCTATCTATTTGAAAGAAATGACTGAGTCATTGTCACTCAAAGTATGAGAGCGCTGAAATCTGAAAATTGGCCTTGGTAGGAAGGGGGGGGGGGGGGTGTGAAAGTGTACGGTCTTAAGGTGGTTAAAAAGTATTAGATGGATTTTGTCTTTAATTTGTTAGTCAAGTCCATGTAAATCAGCTAGCCTAACACTACCCTGTCCACACACTGACAAAGCTGCTGTTCATAGGTGTCTTTGCTGCACCTTTATCCAGAGTGGCGACTCCCTAAGATAGAAAGTATGTTACTGGCACTATCACCAGGAAAAATAGAGGACAAAAAAAAACGAATGAAGCCACCACATTTAGGGATTGGAAAGCTGCAATACATTCATTTTTGTTCTTCGGTTTAATACATTTAAATTGTCTGATATTTAATTCTTGCCATAAACTTGACTTTTGTTACTCTGTGGTTAAAGTGGGAGTAAACTCCCATGTATGATTCTTACCTATAGGTAAGCTAATGATAAGGCTTAGCTATAGGTACTGTTAATATCTCCTAAGCATGCACCGTTATGCACTCCTAAGCATAACCGTGCCTACCTTCAGAGCTGTGCTGTACACAGCGACTCCCGCACGCATGCATGACTTCATTGCTGGTCCGGCCAATCCGATAACCAAAGCCTGTGAATTTGGAAAGAAGACAGATGGAAGCACCTTCAGCGGTGAAAGCGCGCTTCTGGAGGGCTTTGTTTTCATGTAAATCTGTCATGAAATCTGTATCGGTAACTGTCTGTTTTTGGATACGGTTTACTACCGCTTTAAAATGTATCTCTAGGCAAAACTTTTTTTTTTTTTAGTGCTATTCATATTGGGAAGATTTACCAATCTAGGTACACTGGTGACCACAGGAAGGAAAACAGGAAGTGAGATGAAATCCAAGATTTTTGAGTTGCCCCAGAAAAAGAGGTGAGATGTTCTAATGGTAATAGTTGTTCCAAGGGAAACTGTCACTGAGACATCCCCTTACTTTGGGAGATTTCCACTAACTTACTGATGTGTCTCTGGGACAGGATGTAAAGGGAAATTTTCAAAATGGTACACAGACAGCAAAGAAAAATAATTGAAATACTGCCCATACAAAATGGAAATACGCATTTGACATCCCGTACCAACAGAAGTCTGCAATACAAAACAGCTTTGCACTACATAAAGAAATAATGGGGACAATTGGAAAATCATGACAAAAGTCTTAGCAAATAGGTTAAATTCTTTCCTATCACGATACATGCACCCAGACCAGGTAGGGTTTGTCCCTAGTCGGTGGGACCCAGACTTAATGAGACACTTGATAGATATTATATCTGTGATCCACTCTGATTTAGGGACAAAGAAAGGGCATGCTTCTGTCCCTGGATTTACAAAAAGCCTTTGATTCCCTATCTTGGGACTATCTTTTCTATTTCCTTAAAAAATATGGTTTCATCTCCCTTTTCCTGACATTGTTGCACACTAGGGATGGACGAACACCCCTCCGGTTTGGTTTGCACCAGAACACCGCGAACAGGCAAAAAGTTCTAGCAAACGTGGAAACCTTATTAAAGTCTGAGGGACACGAACATGAAAAATCAAAAGTGCTCATTTTAAAGGCTTATATGCAGGTTATTGCCATAAAATGTGTATGGGGACCTGGGTACTGCCCTAGGGGACATAAATCAGTTTTAAAAACTTTTTTTGCATTTTCGTTTTTTCAGGAGCAGTGATTTTAATAATGCTTAAAGTGAAACAATAAAAATGAAATATTCCTTTAAATATAGTGCCTGGGGGAGGGGGGGTCCCCTTGGTCTGCCTGTAAAGTGGCACGTCTGTGCGATGTGTAGAACACTGCTGCAGCAAAATGACATTTCTAAAGGAAAAATGTCATTTAAACTTGCTCGCAGCTGTAATGTATTGCCAGCTCCCAATAATATAGATAAAAAAAATCAATGAAAAAAAACAGCTTGCGGTCCCCCCAGTCCATACCAGGCCCTTCGGGTCTGGTATGGATTTTAAGGGGAACTCCATGCCAAAATTTAAAAAAAATTGATGTGGTGCCCCCCAAAATCCATACCAGACCCTTATCGGAGCATGCAGCCTAGTAGGGCAGGATAGGGGGACGATGAGCGAGTGCCCCCCCTCCTGAACCATACCAGGCCACAGCCCTCAATATGGGGGGTGGGTGCTTTGGGGTGGGGGGTTCTGCGCCCCCCACCCCAAAACACCCTGTCCCCATGTTGATGGAGACAAGGGCCTTTTCCTGCCAACCCTGGGCTGTGGTTGTCAGGGTCTGCGGGCGGGGGGCTTATCAGAATCCAGAAGACCCCTTTAACAAGGGGGCCCCTAGATCCCGACCCCCCCTATGTGATTGGGTATCGGGTACATTGTATCCCTACCCATTCACCAAAAAAGTGTCAAAGTGAAATCCACAGGAGACAGTTTTGGACAATTCCTTTCCTTTATTTAAAAAAAAAAGTGTCCCACGATGTAATCCATTGTAATGTAAGTGCAGCGCTAAAACACATATGAAGTCCATATAAAAAGTCCTTATATGATTCCACTCAGTGCATGTCCACACATGGTCAATGTGAAAAAAAAAGGAAGGAATCCGTCACCAGAGGGGAAGAGACACACTGACTCTTACCAAAATGGGTGGACTGTCTAACCAAAGGTAGTCAATCACGCTTGGCATGGACCAACATAACTTTCCTTCAGTGTGGGATGACACCAATAATTTATTAAAAATAGAGCCAGAATACTCACAAACATATGTTAAAATGGAGCATGTAAAATCATGAAATCTCAGCTATGTTTGCAACCCACAACATGGATGTAATCCATTGTCTATCACGGCGCCGACGGACAGAAGAAAATAAATAAAAGCGCATCCGTCTCTTTCAGAGGCTACTTGCCAAATGGACTGTCTTCGGTTTGACAGCTCTTATATAGGCAAGGGGGGGGGGCACCAGGTACGTCCCTCAGTGACCCCGTCCCCTACGACATCACATGCTGGCCCTGCTCTTGCTTATATAAAAGCTGTCAAACCGAAGACAGCTCAAGTGGGTCAGCCATGGGGACCCTAAAACTGCAAACCAGCTGGTTGACCTGGTGGAGAGATATACAGTGGCTGAGGACTTGTTGAACCCATCCATGCCCCACTCCAATGTCTCTAGGGTTGAAAAATCACCCGGAGGATCCGGTAAGTGGTTCAAGGGCGTGGGAAGAAATTACACGTCTGTTGCCACAGATAATGAGACTATGGGCTCAGGATCTGAAGACTGGCCAAATAGGTCAGGAAGGTCTCTGAGGCCATTTAGAAGACTGGGCACAGAACATATAAAACGTTATCGCTGCCATGCATTGGGTCATATTGCTGCTAACTGTTCCCTAAATGATGAACCAATGCAATGTGATAATGCTTTCTTGAAAAAAATACATGTCTCTTTTTGTACAGGTAGCATGTACTGCAACATATCAGGAACGCATGGAAAAGCAAATGTGTGTAATTTTAGTTGATGGAAAGCCAGTCACAGCTCTGCTAGATTCTGGTAGTGTGGTGACCTTAAAGGTTAAAGGTGATTGTGTAAATTCCGCAAAGTTACACCCTAGCACCATTGGGGTTATTTGCATACATGGTGACACACGTGATTACTAGACTGCTGTTGTTGTGATTGATACCCCTTAGGGCATGGTGACACATTCAGTGGGGCTGTTACCCTCACTGCTTCATAAGGTTCTAGTGGGGAGAAATTTTCCACACTTTTGGAGTTTATGAGAAAACAAAAAGGAGTCAGGAGGACAGAGCTCTTCCTGCTGGGGAAACACTGGAACTCACTCCAGACCCTTTTGATTGCAAAATTGAAAAGGAAACTGTGGGTGTGCCCAACTGAGGCATAGGTCCTTTTCCTTTTTCTGTAATGGCTGGGGAGCAGGAGGAGCTGGAATCTAGCCCCCAGCCGGAGGTTAATGAACAAGAAATAATCTCTAACTCTATTAGTGAGAGTGGACAGAATGTGGTGCCTGACTTAGAAGTCAGAAAAGATTATTTTTATACTGAACAATTAAAAGATGCCACACTCAATAGAGCCAGAGAAAACATTAAAATGGTAGATGGGGAATCTGTTGAACCTAATATAGGGGTGTCTTTTCCCTACATGACTCTTAAAACTTGCTGTATCAAGTGGTAAAGCAAGGAGAGGAGGAGGTAGAGTAGCTGGTGGTTCCCAAACCCTATCGCTGGATGGTATTAGATTTGGCCCATGGTCATATGATTGGGGGGGGGGGCATCTGGGTATCAAGATGGTCAGGGAGAGAATAATCTAGAGTTTATTTTAGCCCGAGTTATATGCAGATGTCAAAGAATATTGTGAGTCATGCACAGAGTGTCAGTATTCTGCGCCATCGCCCCCATTTTCGCAGTCCGCTGGTACCATTACCAATCATTGAAGTGCCTTTTGAAAGGATTGGTATGGATCTGGTGGGACCAGTAGTAATGTCTGCCCGAGGCCAGCAGCACATACAGGTAATACTGGACTATGCCACAAAATATCCTGAAGCCATTCCTTTGCATAATACCTCAGTTAAAACTATTGCCAAAGAGGTTGTCCAGGTATTTAGTCCTGTGGGTATTCCAAAAGAATTATTGACAGATCAAGGCACCCCATTTATGTCCCGAGTCACCAAAGAATTGTGTAAGTTGTTCAAAACTTCCCATCTCCATACCTCTGTCTACTATCCGCAAACTGATGGGCTTGTGGAGAGATTTAACAAAACGCTCAAAAGCATGTTAAAAAGGTGGTGGAAAAAGATGGGATTAATTGGGTTTTTTTTTCTCCCATACCTCATGCTTGCCATACAGGAGGGACCTCAGGCATCTACAGGTTACTCCCCTTTTGAACTACTCTATGGGAGACATCCCAGTGGATTGCTAGATGTTGCAAAAGAAAGGTGGCAGGGAGGGACCACGCCTTATAGCAGCATCATTGAGCTTATTTCACTGATGCAAGATAAAATCGCTGCTGTTATGCCGCTTGTATGGGAACATGTGGAGCAAGCCCAGGAGGCCCAGAGAAGGGTTTATAATTAGGGTGCCAAGACCCAGGTCTTCAGCCCTGGTGATAGAATGCTGGTACTAGCCCCCACCATTGAAAGTAAATTCCTAGCAAAGTGGCAAGGTCCCTTTGAACTTATGGAAAAAGTAGGGGAGGTAAACTACAAAGTTCACCAGCCAGGGAAAAGGAAAACCAAGCAAATATATAACATTAATCTCTTGAAACCTTGGAAGGACAGAGAGACTTTTCTGGCAATGCCAACCCCCAAAAGGACCCATAACTGAAACCTTGTCAGTGGCCCAACAGAAGGACGTTAAAGAATTTGTGAATAAGAATAGAGACTTTTTCTCTCACCTGCCCAGACTGACCACAGCTATACAGCATGACATAATTACTCCACCTCCTGGCAACTGGGCGGCCATGAGGGTTTTTTTTGGACTGTGTGGACACTTGGTACCTATTGTTCTGCCACCAAGCTCATCTTACCTGGGGGCCACTTCAGTTTATAGTCCGTTTGGCCACTATGTTTTCCTTTTACATCTGGATCAGTGACGTCTGAAGTGCAATTATATTTTGTATTGCAGCCAGGCAAGGAACATTTCTCATTCCACTGGGCTACTTTTAGCCTGTTCGAGTGGGATTGTGTGGCTTCCTGTTCCGGTCCATCCCTGCTGTATACAGTGGGCGGAGACGGTGGATTACCTCTGTTTTACCTGTTGGCCAAGCTAGCTCCCCGGGAGGTCAGAGGTGTACACCACGGGGACCCCGCCCCTCCCCTCTTTGTTTCTGGCCCTCCCTCTCCCTTTGTTGTTCTGTGTATCACATGTAGATGACAGCTTCCAAAGGCGCCAAATGTGCACAATACGGCGCATGCTCCGGCATCCGCACATGGCATTTAAATGCCATTTTTGTCCTCATCTGACACACGGCAAACCGGAGCAGCCACGTGTGTGGACGGATACTCGTATCGTTGCCAGGTATGTCCGTGTGCGGTCTGCATGGAGGTTCTTGTCTGGGAGAAGGGAGGCCCGGAGAGCTTTTGAGATACAGATGGGGGTGTACTTTCAGACCAGCAGGTCTTTCTATTATAGAACATACAGAGATATATTTTTTACCACACAGCATATATACTTATGATAGATATTCCTTGTACTAGCCTGGCTTATTTTTTTGTCATCATTCTTTCTAGGCATTGCTGGCGTGGGGATGTGAGCAGTCGATCCCGCCATCCTTAAGGCCTACTTGAGCCTGTAGTAGACCTGTGTGGACTGATATATCCCCTCTGGGGGAACTATTCACCTTTACAAATCTATGCCTTGGGGGGTCTGTTGGGGGTGTGATCGAGTGTCTCCTCGCTCCCCCCTTTTTTCGACCTGGACAATGGACTTTGGGGCCGTCAGTATCAGCCTACCTCTCTCCAGTCTCTGTTTTCCATCTGTCCTGTAATAATATGGTATATATACACATAGGTGCGTTTTAATACATATTGTGCACTTTACCTGATTTTATCACTAACCCTGGGACAGTGGTCTATATTTCAACGGGTGGGACACCTATATCATATCCTGTTATTTCTTACCCACTAAGGTGTACATACTTGACTATATCTTCCTGTTCCTTCTTCCAATACAGACATAATTAAGAAATTGGGTTTTAGAACCCCCACTGCAGTTGTATAGAAGCTGTCCACTCGACTTGTCTACCTTTTTTTTTCTTCTTGCACATATCCTGTTGAAGAACTATTTGAGATGCAAGCAGGTAGGCACTTTTGAGTCTATATAGTGGCAAGAATAACAAGCCATTAAGGATTTCGAGTCAATAATCCCAGATCATGGAGAGGGGCTGGGTGATGGGAGTAGGTTTGTTTTTTTTTTCCCCTTTGGGCGATTTGCACCTACGTTTCCGTGTCTTTATACCATGTATTTATTTTATTGTGTCTTCTTTTCCACTAGATCAGTTATACCAAACATGTTCTGCTAATAGCCCCTGACAAAAGGCTTAAACCTGAAACACGTTGGGCTCTTTCCCTTTGTGTAGGATTGTGGAATGTGATCATCTTCTGTAGACTCATAGCCGTTGGTTTGTGCAATACAAATTGTTGACGTTGTGGTGTTCTTAACAGATGATATAGTGACATTCATATATGTCTTCCATTGCTACATGCATATTTTATAAATGGATTTATGTGCAATAGATATGTTTTTTCAGACTACATGTATTTGAAAGTGTATTCTGTACCACCACCCTCAAAGTCCCACAAACAATGGGGGGTTTTCTTTTTGCATACGTATACAGGGATTGGTGGCAGTGACAGATCTACATGGTTTCTCTGGAAGACTAATTTGTATTTTAACCGCTTGCCGTCCGCCTGCCGTCAAATGACGGCGGAGCGGAGCGGCTCTCGATGCGGGCGGACATCAAATGACGTCGCCCCTTTAAGCCGGGATTGCGCGCGATCGGGCACGCGCATTCCGGCTCTGTCGGTGTCGGCGTGTCCTGGGGACACGCCGCGTCACCGACGGGGGTGAATAGCCATTGGGCATGGCTGTTTACCATGTGATCAGCCGTGACAAAGTCACGGCTGATCACAAATGGCACTTCCTCGATTCGCACTGCACATGCGCGCGATCGGGAGCGCGCTGCCCGTACGTGTCGTTGGCGGCGTGTTCCTAGGGAACACTGCCTGTCACCAACACAGGTATCAGCCGCCAGCCGGCGGCTGATACCTTGTGATCGGCTGTGATCTACTTCACAGCCGATCACTTCCAATGTAAACAGAGCGGTAACTCACTGTTACCAGCTCTTCTCTCCTCACACAGTGTCTAGTGTGAGGAGAGAAGAGCTGGGATCAGTGAGTTACTGATCTGTACAGTAAAAGCACATTGACACATCCCCCCTGCCCCCCAATGCACCTGTCACCCCAACAGTCACCCCATATGCCCCCATTAAGTGCACCTGTCACCTGTCAGTGACCGTGGCCTGTCACTCATCACCCGTCATTGACCGTGGCGTGTCACCCGTCACCTGTCATTGACCGTGGCATGTCACCCATCACCCATCACTGACCGTGGTGTTTCACCCGTCAGTGACCGTGGAATGTCACCCGTCACCCATCAGCAACCGTGGCTTGTCACCCAACACCCATCAGCGACCGTGGCGTGTCACCCATCAGTTACCATGGTGTTTCAACCGGCACATCAGTGGCCTGTCACCCAACACTGATGTAGCCTGTCACCTGTCACTCATCACTGACCATGGCTGTCACCCATCAGTAACCACCACCTGTCACCCGTGGCCTGCCACCCCTCACCCATCAGTGACCACTGCCAGTCACCCATCACCCATCAGTGACCATGACCAGTCACCCATCAGTAACCATCGCCAGTCCCCCATCAGTGACCACTGCCAGTCACCCGTCAGTGACCACCGCCAGTCCCCCGTCACCCATAAGTGACCACTGCCAGTCACCCGTCACCCATAAGTGACCACCGCCAGTCACCCAGCACCCATCAGTGACCACCGCCAGTCACCTGTCACTCATCAGTGTACACCGCCAGTCACCTGTCACCCGTCACGCATCTGTGACCACCGCCAGTCACCCGTCACACATTAGTGATCACCGCCAGACACCAGTCACCCATCAGCGACCACCGCCAGACACCCGTCACTCATCTGTGACCACCGCCAGACAAGCGGCACCCATCAGTGACCACCACCAGTCACCCATCAGTGACCTCCACCAGGCACCCATCACCTATCAGTGACCACCAACAGACACCCGACACCCATCAGTGACCACCGCCAGTCACCCATCACTTATCAGTGACCACCGCCAGTCACCCATCACCGTCACCCATCAGTGACCTTCACCTGTCACCCATCAGTGACCACCAGACACCCCTCACCCATCAGTGACCACCACCAGACACCCGGCACCCATCAGTGACCACCACCAGTCACCCATCAGTGACCACCACCAGTCACCCGTCACCCATCAGTGACCACCACCAGTCACCCATCAGTGACCACCACCAGACAGCCGTCACCCATCAGGGACCACCGCCAGTCACCCATCGCCTATTAGTGACCACCGCCAGTCACCCATCATCCATCAGTGACTACTGCTAGACACCCGTCACCCATCAGTGACTACCGCCAGACACCCGTCACCCATCAGTGACTACCCACTGACCGCCACCAGTGATTATCCGCTACCCA
>BLSH010520306.1:581791-598870 GCA_018402905.1 Glandirana rugosa | reverse complement strand
ATATCCCCTCTCAAGCGTCTCTTCTCCAGAGAGAATAAGTTCAGTGCTTGTAATCTTTCCCCATAACTAAGGTCTTCCAATCCCTTAAATAGCTTTGTGGCCCTTCTCTGAACCCTTTCCAATACCTGGACATCCTTCCTGAGGACTGGTGCCCAGAACTGGATGGCATACTCCAGGTGTGGCCTCACCAGAGACTTGTATAATGGGAGAATTATTGATTTATCCCTGAAGTTAATCCCTTTCTTGATGCATGTCAACACTTTGTTAGCTTTGCTTGTAGCAGCTTGGCATTGCATGCCACTGCTGAGCCTGTTCTCTATTAGGACCCCTAGGTCTTTTTCCATCCTAGTTTCCCCAGGGGCTCTCCCCCTAGTGAGTAGTTTGCGTTCATGTTCTTGGTACCCAAATGCATTATCTTACATTTTTCTACGTTAAATCTCATTTGCCATTTGTCTGCCCACCCCATTAATTTATTCAGATCTTCTTGCAATGTTTCCACATCTTGTGGAGAGTTTATTGCCCTGCTTATCTTGGTATCATCCGCAAATATTGAGATTGAGCTCCTCACCCCCTCTTCCAAATCATTTATGAATAAATTGAAAAGGATTGGTCCCAGGATAGAACCTTGGGGAACCCCACTTTCTACACCACACCATTCTGAGTATTCCCCATTTATCACCACCCTCTGGACTCTCCCCTGCAGCCAGTCTTCAATCCAGGTGCTCACCCTTTGATCCATGTTGAGGGATCTTAGTTTGTACAGTAAACGTCTATGGGGAACTGTATCAAATGCTTTTGCAAATTCCAGATACACCACGTCTACAGGCCTTCCTTTATCTAGGTGGCAGCTCACCTCCTCATAGAAGGTTAATAGATTGGTTTGGCAAGAACATTTGTTCATGAAACCATGTTGATTACCACTAATGATACCGTTCTCGTTACAATAATCATGTATATAATCCCTTATTATTCCCTCCAAGAGCTTGCAAATTATTGATGTTAAGCTAACTGGTCTGTAGTTCCCAGGGATATGTCTTGGCCCTTTTTTATATTGGTACCACATTGGCTTTCCTCCAGTCAGCTGGTATCATACCAGTCAGAAAACTGCTCTTAAAGATTAGGTACAAGGGTCTGGCAATAACTTGGCTACACCCTTGGGTGTAAGCCATCTGGACCCGGTGACTTATTGGTGTTCAGTTTTTCAAGCTTATTCCTGATTTCACCCTCAGTCAGCCACAAGGGTGCTTCCTGTGAATAGTCATGAGGACCAGCATTGTAGTTCTGAATAATTGATCCCCCCGTTTCCTTTGTGAATACTGAGGAGAAAAATTAGTTTAACACTTTTGCCATTTCTCCATCCTCTGTAACCAAAATACCTTCATCACTCTTTATTGGGCCAATATGATCTGACCCCCCTCTCTTTCTATTTATATACTTAAAAAAATTATTGGGATTCTTTTTACTTTCCTCAGCTATGTGTCTTTCATGTTCAATCTTATCTGCTCTGATTGCACCTTTGCATTCCTTATT
Source organism: Glandirana rugosa (assembly GCA_018402905.1). Classification (NCBI taxonomy): domain Eukaryota; kingdom Metazoa; phylum Chordata; class Amphibia; order Anura; family Ranidae; genus Glandirana; species Glandirana rugosa. The sequence goes on along the minus strand of BLSH010520306.1, from coordinate 597,340 downwards.
GCGTGTTTTGTAGTACTGAAAATCTGACTGAGACCCCTCCTCCTTGTATTTTTTGAAGGCCTTCTTTTTTGCTTTTATGTGTGCCTTTATGTCGGAGTTAAGCCATCCTGGTTTCTGATTAGCTCTTTTAATTTTATTTCCTGCTGGGATACACTGGCTAACACCTTTGTTTAGTGTGTTCTTGAAGCACTCCCATTTTTCCTCTGCATTCATTGTTCCTAGAATTTTATCCCAGTTAACATCTTCCAGCAAGGAGCGTAGTTTCTGGAAGTTGGCTCTTCTAAAATTCAGCGTCTTTGTATTCCCCTTGCGTTTCCTATTTGTGTAATTTATACTAAAACTAATTGCCCTGTGATCGTTATTTCCTAGATTGCCCCCTTACTTCCACGTCTGTGATTAGGTCTGTGTTATTAGTAATCAGAAGGTCCAATAATGCTTTTTCTCTTGTTGGTACATTTACCATCTGACCCATGAAATTATCCTGCAGGACATTTAAGAAATGGCGAGCCTTAGCTGAACGTGCAGTACCTTCCTCCCAGTCAATATCTGGATAATTAAAATCTCCCATTATAATAACACTTCCCATCCTAGCCGCTATTCCAAATTGTGATAGGAGATCCGCCTCCCCCTCTTCCTTCTGATTAGGCGGCCTATAGCATATTCCCAGTAATACTTTCCCCCGGTGTCTTCACTTTGTAGCTCTACCCATATGGCTTCAACTTCCTCCCCAGAACCACTAGTAATGTCATCTCTCACATTCATTTTTATGTAATTTTTTATACACAGGCATACCCCTCCCCCTTTTTTGCCCTCCCTATCCCTGCGATATAGGGAATACCCCTGAATGCTAGCCAGCCAATCATGAGAGCTGTTGAACCAAGTCTCCGAAATTCCCACAAAATCGAATTCCTCCTCATATAGTAGCAGCTCTAGTTCTCCCATTTTGTCTGCCAGACTCCTGGCATTAGTGAACAAGCCACGTAGTTTTGTCTTGATGCCTACTGTTTCCTTGCTGGGTATTCCTTGTTTGCATATAGGACTTGTTACACTACTTGCCTCGGGTTTAGCCTCCTTATTGGGCCTACCACTCCTACCCCCAATACTACCCGCTGGACTCTGTTCCCCTCTGGCTATTAGTAAGTTTGAACCTTCCCCCCCGTTGCCTAGTTTAAAAGCCCCTCTAACTTTTTGGCCATCCTTATTCCCAGCCGGTCTGCGCCTTCCCCATTTAGGTGCAGCCCATCCTTTCTATAGAGCTTGTAGCCGATTGAGAAATCGGCCCAGTTCTCCAGGAACCCGAAACCCTCCTTTCTACACCAGCTCCTCAGCCACTTGTTAACTTCCCTAATCTCCCTCTGCCTCTCTGGTGTGGCTCGAGGTGCCGGTAGTATTTCTGAGAATACTACCTTGGAGGTCCTAAGCCTCAATTTTGCTGCTAGGTCCCTGAAATCTTTTTTTAGGACACTCCACCTACCTCTAACTTTGTCATTGGTGCCAACATGCACCATGACAGCTGGGTCTTCCCCAGCCCCTCCCAGCAATCTGTCCACCCAATCCGTGATGTCCCGAACCCAAGCGCCCGGTAAACAGCATACTGTTCGGTGCTTCAGGTCTTTGTGACAGATTGGCCTCTCTGTGTTCCTAAGAATGGAGTCCCCTACCACCACAATCTGTCTTTCCTTCTGCCTGACTTCATCCCCACCCTCACTGGAGGAGTTACTCCCCTGGCAGCTAGGAGCGCCACTCTGCTCCAGCGATGCTGATTTCTGGCTGGTTTCCGCAATATCACACAACTTGGTGTACCTATTGGGATGCTCCAGCCCAGTATCAGCCTCCCTGACTCTTTCCCTTCTACCCTTCCTAACTGTCGCCCAACTACTCTGTTCTGGTGCCTGCACCTCCATGTCTCCACCCGCCTCTGTGCTGGCCCCTGCCGGCACCTGCCGAGTACGATCCCAACTCTCCTTAAGTATGGAGAGTCGTCTCAGTGTTGACAGTTGCTTCCTTAAATTCAGAACCTGGGCTTCCAGGGAAACAACATGCTTACATTTTGTACAGCAGTATTCGCCCTCAATCGCATGATCAAGGAACGCATACATGCGACAAGGTGTACACCAAATCGATTCTCCACACCCGCCGGGCATCGTACATATTGATTTAGTGGGGACTGGGAATTATGCCCTATCCAATTAACTAACCGCTGGCTGCCTGCTTCTAATACTCACAGTACACAGGGTCTCACAACACTTAGTACTCACGCCACACTCGGGTACTCACGCCACACTCGGGTACTCACGCCACACTCGGGTACTCACAGAACACCCAGGTACTCACGCCACACTCGGGTACTCACAGAACACCCAGATACTCACACCACACCTGGGTACTCACAGAACACCCAGGTACTCACGCCACACCTGGGTACTCACTCAATAAGGTACTCCTTATTGCACAGGCTCTATCTCAGGGCCACAGTATATCTCCAAATCAGGGGTTACAGTTCCCCACATCTATCAATATGTAAGGGCATGTATCAGGGCTGTCCCCAATATTATTTGTCCTGGCCTTAGAGCCATTAGCTATCAGACTTCGAGATAGCAAGGACATCCAATATATACCTTGTGGCGGTCGGGTCCGCAAATGCACCCTATTCACATATGACATACTATTACTTCTCTCCTCCCTTATTACCTCTATACCCATTCTTTACTTGGACCTATACCTTTTCTCCTCCATATCAAGACTTAGGCTACGTTCCCACTGGGGCAGGGGGGCGGTAGTAGTAAAGCGCTGCTAGTTTTAGCGGCGCTTTACCGCTATGCAGGTGGGAGCGGGGCGCATTTAACCCCCAAGAGGGGGTTAACCAGGGGTTAAAAGTGCCGCCACATGGTGAGTTGGTGTTCAGCCGCTTCGGAAGCGCTATCCATTGATTTCAATGGAGAGGGCGGTGGAGGAGGGGAGGAGCTGTGTATACACCGCTCAGCGCACTGCCCCAAATATGCTGCTTGCAGGACTTTTTTTCTCGTCCTGCAAGCACACCGCCTCAGTGTGAAAGCACTCAGGCTTTCACACCGGGAAGAATGGGGGGGGGTTCAGGCACTGTACAGGTGCTATTTTTAGCTCTGCAGCACCTGTAAAGCGACCCAGTGTGAAAGAGGTCTTAGGGGAAACCATGACAAATCACAGCCATGAATATACTGTATCACTGGACCAGCGAATGGTTCAGGCCCTTCACAATACCTTCCTTTTCAAGTGGCGATCAGCAGCCCACCTCTATTTGGGAATCTGTTTAACCCCAAAACCTCCAAACCCTATATCGGAAGAACCCCCCCCCCCCCGTTATACCATACCCTTTCTGACCACTTACAATGATGGGCTCAAATACATGTTTAACAGGATTGTTGCACCTTTTTCGAACACTTCCAGTATCTTTAAATATGCCTGACTTACAAAATGTAAATGAAAAACGGTAATGTACATCTAGGGAGACAAGGGGCCTAGGGTGAATAGAAAGACACTTTACACTCCTAGAGCAAGGGGAGGCTTAAGGGTTCCAGATCTGCTCCAAAATTTTCAGGATTCACAGCTGGCTCCATTGATTACTAACTGTGGAAATTACTATAAGTAAGCAGCTGACACTCCAATGCTGACAAAATTGTGCAAACAATAAATAAATACATAGTGCAGCGCCAATTATCATGAAAAAACTGAAACTAGTACTGTAATAAATGCTTATAAACAGACCGAAACTGTCAGAAAGTGCAAAGTGCAATATAGCAAATCTCTAAAATAAAGAGAAACAACGTTTTGCAATGATCAAAACATGTTCATGTAAAAGTTCAATCTGTGCAAACAGTGCTCTCAAAATTTAATCCAATGAAGTGAGTGTTGAAAAGAAGAAACTCCGTGCAAACAAGATGAGACCAAAATCCACTAAAGGAGTCACCCAGGTACCCCAGATGATGGCTGCTTGGTCGAAACATGCCGGGTTGTATTGAATTTGTCCCCTGATATTGCGCGTATGGATCCTTGGATATTACATGTATAAAGATACCTTGATGTGACTGTTTTTATCTACTTAATTGTAAGTGTTCTACCTTCATTAAAATACCATTGTTTAAAGATTTTACATGTGGAGAATCCTTTTTTTCCATGTACGATGGAGCCTGTGATACTTTGGTGATATACTTGGCATCATATCTGGAAAGTTCCAATACTACTCCTGTGGATATAGCTTTATGGTCTTGCATCGCCTCTCTGGTGGACTTCCAGTGATCACTTCTACCAACTTCCACATGTTGTTCCTTGCATAAGCCTGATTGAAATAGAGTCCACACTTTCTGATAAGATTATATACCCCCTCTGCCGGGTGGTGAATTCACATCCCTGGGTGACTCCTTTAATGGATTTTGGTGTTATCTGTTTGCACAGAGTGGATCTGTTTCTTCTTTTCAGCACTCACTTCATTGGATTACATGTTGAGAGCACTGTTTGCACAGATTGAACTTTTTACATGAACATTTTTTGATCATTGCAAAACTTTTTGTTTCTCTTTATTATAGAGGTTTGCTATATTGCACTTTCTGACTGTTTTGGTCTGTGTATAAGCATATATTACAGTACTAGTTTCAGTTTTTCATGATAATTGGCGCTGCATTATATATTTATTTATCCATTGATTACTGTTCACACAAAACAAAGTTGTCCAATCTGGATGCAGCTGGATTCTTCTATCTTGCCTATGAGCCCTGTTAGTCATCTATTATGACTACCAGCCAAAGCCAGCCCTCATATTTTATGCACCACACTCTCATTTTTTTCTATATGTTTGTGGGGCAGGTTATTCTTGAAACACACTTTTAGATCAACCCACGCTCCCCTTGCTCTGCTATTAGCAAATCCCGCATTCACCCCGAGCCTCGGGCTCCTGCATATTGCTGATTTTAATGACCACAGAGAGGTTCTGTCAATGCTTACATTAAGGCCTCATACACACGGACGTTTCTTAAAAAATAAACAAAACGTCGGACCCGACGTCAAGGAAAAAAAATCGGCGTTTTTCGGCGTTATGCATCGGCGTTAGTGAGCGTCGGCGTCAATAGGCGTTTTTAAAAAAAATTCATCCCTCTGCTATTTTTCAACCTAAAAATGTTGGCATCAAAAAACGCCGGTTAACACCGGTATGGCGTTAGTTGGCGATAGTGAGTGTTTTGCGGTGTCGGCGTCAAAAAAAGCCAACACGTTACAGCCTCAGAATGCGCTGGCTGTGGGTTCTAGTTACAGCTCACTAATGCCGACACCATCTACAGCTCAAAAACGTCAGCATTTTTATGGAACCGTTGACTAACATGGAGAGCTGCAAAAAACGCCAGAAAAACGCCGGCGTCAAAAAACGTCCGTGTGTATGAGGCCTTAAAGAAAAACATGCTTTAACGCTTACTGAATACTACCAATATACTCAGCTAGCCCACTTTATCACTTCGCTGAAAAAGGTATCTGATTTATCCATGACAACCCCAATTGAGTATATTTATGTAAACATATAGAGAACAGCGTATCATGTCTGGTGGATGTGTCCAAATGTATGCAGGTTCTGGATCCACACCTATAACATTATATAACAAGTCCCCCTGACAGACACTCCTCGGACACCCTGCTGAGGGAGCCCCGAGACCCACCCAATGACTTTCATTTTTACAGCAGCTAGAATAACGATCGCAAGATCTTGGAAATCTCCTGTCATATCTTCTGACCTCCTAAAGAATAAAATATCCCTGATAATGTTAAAACGAACACCTCTCTGCCATTCTGCAGGATAGGATGCCCAGATATGAAAAAATTGTGATGGATCACTTACCTGACAAGGATTGCCTTGTCAGATTTGAGGTAAACCTCACAGGGGAGGCTCGCTGTCTCTTTTTCTTTTCTTCTTTCATTATTTCTCACCTCTTTCTTTCTTTCTTTCTTTCTCCTCTTCCCCGCTTTCCATTTATTAAACCTTTTGATTGCTTTGGGAGAACCATGGGGCCGCTGGTATACAAACACGAAGACCAGCTAATATGGCCAACCAACGTTTTGGGTGACCCCTCATTTTATATGAAGGTGACCCCCGGCTACGCAATATAATCATTGTTCTCAGGGAATGTAGTCACAGCCCAAATGACCTTATATCGATACTTTTGTGATCAATGCTGTATGTCATTTATACCATTATGTACCGGTACTTTCCTTTACTGTGTTGCATGGTTTTACTTTTGTACTGTTTACAACTTTAATAAAAATGATGGTGGGTGATGAAAGATTAATTCATTTTAAAGGAAGCAGTGTTGAATCATGTTAAACAGTGTGATTATATTTCACAAATTACTTCACAAAGCACAATATCACCTGATCCCTGAATAAAAGATTGCCTTTCTGCAATCCATTATAGTTCCTTCTGCTGGTGCTCTAGGAAATTACCTAGCAATGCACCTTAGGGTTAACTGCCATTAGATGATGAGCAATTGTTCTTTTATCTCCATGGGAAAGCAAAGTAACCATCTCTGTGCATTTGTTGAAACGGAATGTTGACCATATAGGTTTTAAAGCTGAACTCCAGGCACAAACATTCTCAGTTAAATATATTGCTCTATAGACACAAGGGGGGGGATCAAAGTAGAACCACACTGCATCTAAACACCACAAACCAAAAATGCTATGTAATTAATTTTTAAATTCAAAGCAAACTCACCCATCTATTCATGTCACCATGCTTTATTTTGCTGAGAAATCACTTTGAATAACACCTGCTTAGCATTTCAGGCAATGGCCCCTCTGAGTACGGGCAGATGATTCATGTAGCATTTATTTCCTGGAATCCATCTGCCCTCAATTGGCTCATAGCAGCCAATAAGCTTCTGTCTTGGAAAATTAACATTTAAAAAGCAGATTGGTTGTGCTGCAGGTGAGACAAAGTTGAGACAATAGTAAACTAAAAAGGTGCAATTTTGGGATTTTTTTATGAAACACCTGGAAATGGGTGCCTCCACCCCTATTGCTTGCAATATAGAGGAGATTTTTGGGACTTTGAATGAGTCACATAGAAAAGACGGGATAATGGATACAAAGTGATAAAAAGTTGAGACAATGTTTGTCTTAGACACTTTTTATTACTTACCCCAAATGAAGAAAAAAAAAATATTGTGTGCACCAAATGCATTTGCAAAGCTAGCCATTACCTTGTTAAAGTAGAAGTTACATTATCACTGTGCTGTGCATATTAATAATGCTAAATTACTGCACAGAAATGGAGGAAATACACAAAGGACACCAAGAAAACCAAGTAAGATCATCCATGGCTCTTGTATTGAAACAATATTTAAAAGTTATGGCAGATCTCCGAGCACGTGTTTTCAGGTCTGCACATGTTCACCTGACCAAATGCAGAAAAAATAGCTGAGAAAGTCAATCAGACTCTACTATGTAAAAAGTGAATTCTATAAATTATGGCCAGGAATTTTCAGGTAAAAAGTATATTCAACCAATTTCTAGAAATTACTGAATAGCAAATTGGCCATATTTAAACTAGAACTCCAGACAAATTTTCATTTAGCTTTGGATAAAGTGGGGAAAGTTTAGAACTGAAAGAAAATAATCTAACCGCCGTAATAAAGTGTGGGCTCAGGAACAATTTCAAACAATACTTATAGCATATTCAATTATATGAAATATGATTATCATTTCTCAGCATCCAGAAGAAGAATTTGCTTTATAAGCATTATAGGCTCTCATATTACCTGGTTTATCCTATGTAACCACTACAAGAGAAAGCTCAATTGTGATCTAAAATTGTTAAGTTGTATATTGTTAGTCCAGAATTGCCTTCTTCTTAGCACGTGCTGGCAAATTCTGATACGAAGAGCATTAAGTGGTTACTAAAGCAGTTTAATGTATGCTTATTCTATCTTACTTTTAACTTTTAATACATTTTTAATGGATTTTCCAACAAATATGGACATACATTCTGAGTGTATTTAGAAATACTGTACATGGTTGCTTTGTACAACAAAATAACATTGGTCTGGAATATAGCAGGTCTATTGGACCTCTTATACCTGTAAACCACAACTTGAAATACTCTCTAAAATCACCAATGTTTTACTCAGGTGTAAAAACCGAAACAGAAAAGTTCGGGATATGGTCCCAGCACCCCAATTGGGATCAGACTGTGCCTCTAGGAGCCAAATCGCACCCTTTACTGCGTGGTAAAGATGGGATCGAGATATAGATGAACCCCCCTATAGGGATCACTATGCATGAGGTCCAATGATATCAACAGAAAGAGAGAGAAAAAAAACAGAAAGTAGGAGAGAACTAGAGGGGTCCCTGGGTGCCCAGGGTCAGAAGAAAGTCTCAAGAGGGATAGATTGGAGAGAGAGGGTCCGTCAAGCCAAGCCTCGGATTCAAACTTTTACCTTATTTATTAGAAATCCCAGGAAGTATTGAGATGCCCACATAGGTCGCCCAGGGCTCCCAGACTACTTGAAATTTCTGGGATGTGTCTGTAAGTGCACTACAAATTTTTTCTTGTGTCATTATCCACGAGATTTTATGTTTGGCAGCCACAAAGGAAACCCTTGGTAGCTTCCAAGCCTTAGCTATGGTCATCTTGGCTCCTAAAAGGATAAAATGGATACGATTTCTTGTGTTTTTAGGCATTTTGGGTAGATCTGCATTTAGGAGAGCGTTGCTCTGAGAAATTTGGATTTGTGGACTTGTCACTTTGTAAATCATTCTAAAGATTTTCTTCCAGAAAGATCTAATTCTGGGACATTCCCACCAGATGTGGACCATAGACCCCCTCATCCAACAAAACATAACGGGCCTGCTGAGGGGAACATGGTAGCTAATCTAGAAGGGGTTAGATACCATCTGGTCATTACTTTAACGCTGGCTTCCATCAAGGAGACGTTATTTATTCCCTTGAAAGATCGGAAAAAGGCAGAGTGCCATTTCTCCATATCCCAAGCTATTTGTAGGTCCTCTTCCCAGGCTTGCATGTAAAAAGCTTTACCTGTTGTGAGGGCAAGTGAATGGTAGATGACAGAGATCCCGCCCCTCTGATCCATGGCTTGACCACACCAGCTTTCATAAGCCGTTATAGTGCGTGTGTTTACGTTGTCTTTCCAGACTTTTTGCAAAAAATGGAAAATTTGTCTAAATCTAATATGCTCAGAATTGGGGAGCTCTTGTTTGCTGGTCCAGTGTCCTATGGGGAGAGGTCCCGATAGGGAAAGAAAGTGACCTATGCGGTACAGTCCCTTATCCAGCCACCACTGAAAGGCTTTAATGTCCATTCCCGGTGGGAAGTTAGGGTTGTGGAAGATGTGTGCCAGGGGAAAGACACCCTGAGGCAAGGGCTTTATAACTGCAAAGCCTGTTCCACATAGCTAACGATTGGGAGAGAACAGGGGAGAGAATTACTGGGCGTTCTCTGGTTGGGACCCAAAGGAGATAGCCAATGGTATAGGAGGGAACTGCTTGTCTCTCCATTTGAATCCAGTCAGGTTTCTCTGTTTTAAAATATATCGAGCTAATATATATGAGCTAATCTTGCTGCCTGAAAGTACCATAGGAGGTTAGGTGTACCCAATCCACCTTTCTTTCTAGGTTGATAAAGGGGTTTTATTTGCAAATCTATGACCCCAGACATACTGCGCCACCTTACTTTGGAAGGATGATAAATTATCTTTTCTTATTGCTACAGGAAGAGACCTGAAGAGGTACAGTATCTTGGGGAACAGAGTCATCTTTACAGAGTGAATCCTACCCATCCATGATAGTTCCCCTCTACCCCATGTTTTAAGGTCCCTCTCCAGTTTTTTATACATTGGGGGTTAATTGCTTGGGTAAATTTGGTCAATTTTGGCTGTGAGCATGATTCCTAGATATCGGATTGCGCTATCGCTCCATGTGAACTGGAACGCATTCCGCAGGCTCTCCTTTACTTCAGCAGGGATTGAGATGTTCAGGGCTTGGGATTTTGAAAAGTTGACCTTGACACCAGAAAATTTGGTGAAGTTATCCAGAGTTTTACAAAGGTTAGGGAGGGAAGTGGTTTGGGGTGTTATAAAGAGGATGATGTCGTCCACGAAAAGCCCACATTTATGGGTCTGGGGACCGAACTTGACACCCTGAATATCCTCATTGTGTCGTATTGCTATTGCTAATGTTTCGATCTCTATTGCAAAAATCAGGGGGGACAGGGGGCATCCCCGCCTGGTGTCCCTAGCAATCTGGACTGGGTCTGAGTAGAACCCCTGAAGGCGAATCCTGGCTGAGGGGGAAGAATAGAGGGCTCGGACTATGTTAATGAAGTTGTCTCTAAAACCCCAACGTTTTAGGAGAGTGAAGATGTAGGGCCAGGTTACTGAGTCAAACGCTTTATGTAAGTCTAAAGATAGCAGCATTCCTCTTTGTTTGGGGCCTCCATCCCAGTTATATTGCAGTAGGGATATTATGTCTATAGCTCTTCTGATTTGGTCAGGTCCTTGCCTGCCAGGAATGAAACCAACCTGATCTTTGTGTATATAATGGTTAATAAAGTCTGCTACTCTATTGCTAAGGATCTTGGTCATTATTTTAATATCGTTATTGATAAGGCAAATGTGTGTTAAGGTGGGGATCTAGGGGGGTGCCAGATTTTTTGGAGTTAAAGAAGTTGGCCATATGGGGGGCCAACGTATATTTGAAGGTCTTATAGTAAATATTTGGGAAACCATCTGGGCCTGGGGCTGAGCCCTTCCTTAGGCTATTTATAGCTTCTAATATTTCTTCATCTGTGAAAGCTGCTTCAAGACTATTTCTGTGTTCTGTAGATAAGGTGGGCAAGGACAGGTTGTCTAGATAACTTGCAATAGGTCTGTTGGTCCATGGTAGAACCGTATAATTTAGAGTAAAACTCATGAAAGGCATTTAGAATCTTGTTGGGGTCCGCCGATGGTTGGGAGTCAGCCATTTTTATCTTTGGTATTGTCATGTACCTGGTGGATGAGTCTGACTTATGCATTAGGTAACCTCCCTTACGACCCTGACTCGGGAACGCCTGGTAGAGTAGACAGGTGGCTCGGGAGTGCAGGGTGGCACGAGGGTCGGACTGGGTCACTGGTGTTGGTAGGAGTACGTTGATGCACTCGTGCACTTGTCGAATGGTCGTACAGGCCGTGTCATAGAACAGGCTGGCAGAGCGGTACAAGGGGAGCAGGCAGATGGATGGTCAGGTACAGGCGGGGTCATCAACAGGCGGGCAGGCAAAGTACAGGAGGGCTAGGCAGAAGAGTGGTTGTAGACAGTCCAGGGGTCGGTGCAGGCAGAGATCAGCAAAGTCAGGCAAGCCGGGTCACAGGAAAAGAAAATCAGATACAGGTCGCTCAGGAAACACACACTATACGCTGTAGATCAGACAGCACTTGCTGCAGGGTCTGCTGGGCTGAAATAGAGCCGTTTGGCGCCGTTTTCCGTCAAAATAGCCCCAAACTGTGTCTTTTTGCAGGGGCTTCTCTAACAGGTATGGAGAGTGATCTAAGTCTAGGAGAAAGTTTTGCAGCCAAAATAGCCGATTTTGTCTCTATTAGAGTAGAATTTTGCACCTGACCAGCGGATGTGTCTTTCCGCTTTTGTGGTGAGTGCTAGATTAAGTTCAAGTTTGGCTGCATTTAATAGGGAGAGTGAAGCTTCTGTGGGGTTTCTCTTATGTGCTGTTTTGAGGGATTTGAAGGATTCATCTAATTGCGCAGTATCAACTTGTCTTTCTTTCTTAATTTGGGAGGTTATTTGTATAATTTTGTCTCTAATGGTCGCTTTGTGGGTTGCCCAAACTGTTTCTGAGGATATTTCTGATGACATATTTGACTGGAAGTATTCCTTTAATGCTTTATTAATCTCAGAGACTCTGACGGGGTCATTAAGGAGGGATTCATTTAGGCGCCAATTAGCTGCTGGACGTCTTGGGTACGATCTGAGGTAATTTAGGATCACAATAGAGTGGTCAGACCATACTGTGTCTGTTATTAGGGAGCTCACCGTGGAGGGGATTAGCTTTGGGGAAACCAGGATGTGGTCAATCCTAGCGTATGTTTGGTGCGGACTGGAATAATGTGTATAATGTCGCTTGCTAGGATTTAATTCCCTCCAGATGTGTATTAGGCCTTGTGAGTTAATAATTTTCACTATCTTAAGGCTGGCTTTAGTAGGTCGTAGGAATCTGTTTGAAGGGGGTCTGGACCTGTCCCAGATCTAGTCGAATGCTGTGTTTGAGTCCCCACCAAATACTCCCCTTCTAAGAGGGGGGACAGGGTCCGGAATAGGCTGTGGAAGAAATTAACTTGTCCCTTATTTGGAGCATAGTAGGATACTATTGAGTAAAGTTGGCCCTCTATGGTGCCTTTGACCAAAATATATCTGCCTTCCGACTCTTTTAGTTCTGAGAGGATGGAGAAATTGGTGTGTTTTTGTCCTCTGCGTTGGCGAGGAAAAATTGGGGTAATGGGGGTCAGGAATCTGGGACTGAAAGTGGGTTTCCTGGAGTAGGAGTATATCTAAGTTCAAAGAGCTATAGGTGTCATACGCCTTCCTCCTTGCCTTCCTCCTCTTGATTGGGGAGTTTAGCCCCTGGGCATTATGGGTGGCTATTTTTATCAAGTTCTGTGCTGATTTATGTGAAGCCATGGAGCTCTAAGGGAAGGATGCTTGTGTCTGTAACATCACTTACCCCAGGGAAGAAGCAGACCTCTTGTCCCGGGAGCAGCATCCTGAAGATAGTTGCATTAATAACGGTCTTGGATATTTCAATCGACTGAGGAGTGGCTTGAGGGAGCGAAAAAAGAAGTAGAGAGGAGACATGAAAAGATGATTCAGAAAACAACAAATATAAATTAAAGAAACAAAGTGTGTCTTGAAAAAGACAGTGGGGTGTGGCGGAAACATTCCATCCATTCCCCCTACATAAGGTTTGCCCACCCTCTAGGGGTTCGGCTGCCCATCTCATAGTTGCGGAGGTAACGACTATGCGATAGGTGAGGCGCATTACAACCACCCCAAGCCTAGGAGCCCCTTGGAATCAGAATGCTTAATATATAAGAAAAACGAATCATAACTTCAGTATCACAAAGTGTCTCAGGATTAAGCACGGAGGCCCGTCCAATGCCTCCTATGTATGTGAAGGAGGTTAACCCCCAAATCCAGTCAGCCTGGCCGGGGGGGCTCGGAGAGGCCTCTATTATATAAATAGCAAATTAATAACTTATTAACTTTAGCATGAGGTGGCCTGCCACCCCCTCCCCCCCTCGAGGGGCCACTAAGAAAGAAAGGGGGGTCCCAAGCCAACCCACGCCATATCAACAACCTAAACTTCGGCTAGGCCGTAAACTAGAAGACCAGTTACTGTTCATATAGAGCGCTTGGCTCTCTGTCGGTGGAAGTCAGACCTCAAAAAAAATATATAAGAGGGCATCACATAGAGGGGAACACGTGAAAAAGGCCCCTTTGGTTAGAACGTTCCTGCTGCAGGTTGTTAGGGAGGTTGTTGTTCTTTCGCCTTCTTGGACCTTGCAGAGTTCCACGTTGTCGAAAGTGGGCTTGCTGGTGGGGGACACTTGGATGAGTTTGTAGCAAAGTTTGAGGTGTCCATGGATGATTCTTGGGCAATCAGGTACAACTTGAGGGTTATTTTCTCTCCATCGGTTAAATTGGTGAAGGAGTAGGTCTGATCCTTCCAAACAAATTTAACTGCGAATGGGAAAGTCCACCAATACTTGATGTCCTTTTGTGTTAGGACGGACAGAAGTGGTTTGAGGGATCTTCTCCATTGGATAGTGGTAGGTGATAGATCGGTAAATACCTGTATTTGATGACCTCTGCACTTTAGCTGAGATTTGTGCCTAGCTTGGCGCATGACCTCCTCTTTCACTGAAAAGTAATGGGGCTTCACGATAATGTCCCTTGGTGACCCGTCCTTCCTTGGGGGCCCCAAGGCTCTGTGGGCTCTGTCTAGCTCCAGTCAATGATTTGGAACATTGAGGATCAGGTTTCTTATAAGATCTTGAACCGCGGTATGAATGTCCGTGATGACCTCGGGAGACCTCTGACCCTGAAATTGTACCTGCGCGATCTATTTTCTAAATCATCTTGCCAGGGCTGTTTCAAGTTGATCCTGTAGGACCTGGATGTGGTCTGAGTTCTGATTTGTTCTGGCCACTGTTAAGTCAAGTTTGTATTTCTATCGCCTCCATCCTTGTTCCCAAATTTTGGAAGTCAGACTTCGTATCTCCAGTGATTTTGGCCGCAGTGTTTTCTAGGCCTCTCTCAAGGAGTGTGGAGAATTTTAAGAAAAGGTCTTGTATTTTAAGACCGAGATCCTGGAGTAGGTGGCTGGGAAGGGTGGTCTCAGGGGGGCGTGCAGGGCCTAGTACTGGCAAAGTGAAGGCAGTATCCTCCATGTAATGTCCGAGCAGAGATTTTGTGGATGCTGGCAAAGGTATGTTGTTTAGGGCCTGTGGGAGCTGGCTGCCTCCCTGATTCGAGGGGGTATACAGGAGGTTTGCTGGGGAGAGTACCTGTCTGGTGTTTGCTGTGTTTTCCCCGTTCGCCTTGTGTGCTGTGTAGGCCACGGTGGCCATCTTGGTACACCCTCCTCCGGCGTTTGCGGCAAATTGCGGCCTGAGATCACACCGAGCTCCTGCTTCCATCATCCGGGCGTGTTCCCGAGTGCTTGGGGGTGCTTGTCGCCCCCTTCTTGGTCGTCCTGTGCGGCTGTAATCGGCTCTGTTGGCGCCGTTACTGTGGGGCGGTGCGGAGCCCCCGGCTCACACGTCTGTCCCGGAGCTACCGCACATGCGCACTCCTCTATCTTACTAATAACTACTCGCTTTCATCTCACTTCCTGTTGTTTTTCCAGGACAGAAAGTGCAGTGAAAGCTCCCTAATTGGACACAGGCAACAAAAATAAACTGAGAGGGTTTTCAGCCATTCCAACTGTATCCAAAATAAATATGTTGGCTATACATACAGTTTATATGTTTTTAGATGTCTGTCAACTAGAGTTGAGCGAACCCGAACTATAAAGTTCGGGTCTGTACCAAACTTTCGGGTGTCCGTGTACCGAACCCGAACCCGAACGTTTGAGAAAAAGTCCAGGTTCGGGTTCTGGGTTCTGGTATTTTATCACGCTTGTTGAATAGCTGCAGGGCAGCCAATCAACAAGTGTTTCACTGGTTTTCCCTAGAAGCCATCACAGCCATGCCTACTACTGGCATGGCTGTGATTGGCCAGTGCATCATGTGACCCAGCCTCTATATAAGCCATGTGCCTGTGGGCTTTCAAACCATGTCTGGGCTTGAAATATCAAGCCCAAGCGAGTTGAGATCAACTGTCTGTAGATTTTTGTATATTTGACATACATATCGGTTGTATAAATAAAACCTATGTCAACCTTACCGACTTTTGGGAGAGTCAAATAAAAACAACGGACACAGGTTAATCCCTCGAAAGTGACGTGAAAGACAGGACCTTTTT
>BLSH010520306.1:520281-531603 GCA_018402905.1 Glandirana rugosa | reverse complement strand
TTTGTACCCAACCATGAGTGAAAAAAAAAATGATTTTTACTTGCACGTGATTGGATTATTGAAGTCAGCACAACTTACCCTAAGCTAAACAAATTTTCTCTTCTCAGCAAGAATATTCATTTAACTTGAATGAGGGGAAGTTGTGCTAAATGCAGTCCAGTCATCCATTCATGTCCTGTATTTTTTTTATCTCCTTATTGGAAATATTATTATTGGTATTCTTTGCAAAGTGTATTTTCACTTTGTTTAACCTCATTTGCTGAGATAAATGAATATACCCTTTGCAACGTGAAAATTAATTTTGAAAGTGATCATGGTCTACTCTTTTACTAAATCAAGGTCACTGTCTTGAACACTTCAGTGATCTCAATTTATTACACCTTTATTGTTAAACGGTCAATCCACCCAAATTTGATATTTTGATATTTGGTCAATTTTTGAGAGTTAAAGCGATATTAAACACAAAAGCAAACATTTATTGTATCGTAGCTAACCAATTCTTAGACACCGTGGCTGTATTGGTTTGTTTTTTTTTGGCTTTCTTTCTTCTATTGTCATCTGGTGATCAAAACAGCAAGTCTGCTGTTTTTCACAAACTCAAGCTCTCCGGCAGATTGTGTCAGATTACTTGGATGAGACAAACTACTTAACACTGACAGGAGTGATTAAAATGATCAACTGAATTCAATGCACGTTAACATGTGTCACAATGCACTTTAATGCATATGCATTAATGCAAGGCACAGATAAGTGCTAATGGGCCCTCATGAAGAATTATAAACAGTGTTAGCATCAAATAAGCAATATTATTCAGAGCAAAGTTTGTGGCTGCTGGAAAGAAGGAAATGCACAGCATGTAGAAGAGGAACTATAGACAGAAGGTCCCATAGTAAGCTTGAGTGAACTGGAATGCTGAAACCCATATCAGGCTGAAAATGAAGCTCTGCATACATACAAGGGAGCAAGGTTTGCAGCCGGAGCTAAAGGTTTGACAGCAGGCACTGCAACTTCTCTTTCCTCCAATATGATATTTCTACCATATGCTTTAAAATCTAAAGAATAGACTGTTCTGTGACTATCATTTACAACTGCAAAGATTGTTAATGTCAGAAGGAAGCACACTGCTCTGATAAGCATGAAACGTTGCTGTTGTGTATTCAGTTGGAACATCCATGTAATAAGTCTGCAAACTGTCATATTGCATCTGTGTATAAGAAGGTTTACCACCAGCAAGTATAAAAGTAGTATTACTGTGGACACTCTATGGTGATTTTTGATTATAGACAAATCAATTTTCTCAATAAATTTATGTGATCAAGGCATTCACTGCGATTATATATTTTGTGTTATTATTATTATTATTATTATAATACAGGATTTATATAGCACCAACAGTAGCTGGGGGCAGAGTTGTGGATGGCTTTGTAAATTATTGTTAGTACTTTGTGAGTGGAAGCCAGTGAAGAGATTGGCAGAGAGGGGTGGAGGACACTGAGTGGTTGGTAAGGTGGATAAGTCTTGCAGCAGCGTTCATTATGGACTGAAGGGGGGATAACGTATGTAAAGGTAATCCAATGAGGAGAGAGTTACAGTAGTCGAGGCGAGAGATAACCAGAGAGTGAGCATTTTAAGTTGTAGAGAGGGAAAAGGAGCTTTGAGAATATTGTCATCATATAAAGTGTGGACCCTTTCTGTATGGTCATTTGTTTCTGATGCTCCACCATGAGCCTAGCAGATTTTTTCTCCAATCAGAATTGCATCTTGTTTTATTGGGGTATTTTTTTTCCACTGAAACAGCAATGTTGGGATATCACCTGCAGATAAGCTGCTCACCATGAATAAACTAAAATGTTTTAATTATTTAGATGTTTTTTCATTGAGGGGCTTCATCATTGAGGTAATACCATCAGCAGCTAATCGGCACAGTACACAGTGGCAATGCTATATAAATATTAATTTATAGATCATTTTCTCAATGATTTCTGTGATCAAGGTATTTGCTGTGGATATATATTTTGTGTTAGTGTTTTAAGTTGCAGAGGGGAAAAAGGGGCATTAAACATATTGTCATCATATAAAGTGTGGATCATTTCAGTGTGGTCATTTGTTTCTGATGCTTCATCCTTGGTCTAGCACATTTCTTCTCCAGTCAGAATTGTATCTCGTTTTATTGGGGTATTTTTTCTCACTAAAACAATGCTATATAAATATTTATTTTGTATATATCTCTGCTCGGTCCAAACTCAGGGAGGATAATGCTGGGACAATGTGTGTTACATACCTGGTGGAAGAGCCTGACTTATGCAGTGGGTAACCTCCCTTACGACCCTGACTCGGGAACCCCTGGTAGAGTAGACAGGTGGCTTGGGAGTGCAGGATGGCACGAGGGTCGGACTGGGTCACTGGTGATGGTATAAGTCCGTTGGTGCACTCGTGCACTAGAAGAATGGTCGTACAGGCTGGGTTGTGAAACAGGCTGGCGGTGCGGTACAAGAGGAGCAGGCAGGCGGATAGTCGGGTTCAGGCTGGGTCGTCAACAGGCGGGCAAGCAAAGTACAGGAGGGCTAGGCAAGAGAGTGGTCGTAGACGGTCCAGGGGTCGGTGCAGGCAGAAATCAGCAAAGTCAGGCAATCCAGGTCACAGGAACAGAAAAACAGATACAGGTTGCTCAGGAACACGCACACTACACGCTGTAGATCAGACAGCACTCGCTGCAGGGTTTGCTGAGCTGATATAGAGCCGCCTGGCACTGTTTTCGGCGTGGGCACGTGCATGTGAACACGCGGGAGTGCTCATATAGTCCAAACAGTGCCCTTTTTGCCGGCACTTCTCTAACATTGCCCCCCCCAAGGCAAGGGGCAGCCTCCGGATGCCCAGCCGGGCCTTCAGTTCCGGGTGATTCCTCCAAAAGGATCTGACACGTTCCTTGGCATGGATGTGCTCTTCGGGTACCCAAGATTTCTCATCTGGCCCGTACCCCTTCCACTTAATTAAGAACTGTGTCACACCCCTCCTCACTCCGCAATCGAGGATTGCCTCGATCTCTTCTTTCCCATCTATGATGACTGGCTCCAGAGGGATCGTTCTCCTTCCCGGGAATTGGTCCAGGGCTACCGGTTTTAACATGAAATACGGGGTGCACCCGAAGAGAGGAAGGAAGACTCAGCTCATACGCCACCCTGTTAATTCTTCTTTTGACCGGGAAGGGGCTAATGAATTTAGGTCCCAGTTTCTTGGAGGGACAGGCAAGCTTAAAGTTCTGGCTGGGTCGTCAACAGGCGGGCAAGCAAAGTACAGGAGGGCTAGGCAAGAGAGTGGTCGTAGACAGTCCAGGGGTCAGTGCAGGCAGAAATCAGCAAAGTCAGGCAATCTGGGTCACAGGAACAGAGAAACAGATACAGGTTGCGCAGGAATACGCACACTACACGCTGTAGATCAGACAGCACTTGCTGCAGGGTTTGCTGAGCTGATATAGAGCCGTTTGGTGCCGTTTCCGGCGCTGGCGTGTGAACGCGCAGGAGCGCGCGGGAGCGCTCATATAGTCCAAACAGTGCCCTTTTTGCCAGCACTTCTCTAACAATGTGACACTTGGTATGTGTAGGTTTGATGCTTTATAGGCTAAATATTAGGAGAGAGAGTTATACATAAGCTTATCATTGCACTCTGCTGAATTACATTAAAAGTCATCTATAGGTACATCATAAGTGCATACACAATGACCCCATACTGTAAAAATTAAAGTGGAAAAGGGCTCAGCACTGTGAGTTATACAAACAGATTATGTAAAATCAATTTGATAATTTTGTATGAATAAATACTGTATATAACTATGCAAATGTTCTACCTCTTACCTTCCCAGTTACTGTAGCTGTTAACAACTGAAGGAGAACTCATTCAGTAATTGGCCTCCTAGATACTTCTCCCTACATGTCTCATCTCAAGGATTTAAGCAAAAGATCATGAAAAAAGCCAGTTGGCCCAAAAAGCTCCAGAATGACCTAGAAACTGTACAAGCAAAAGGGTTCCCCAGCCCCGCAGCTCAAAAAACAAAAGGCTGCCATTAGACCAAAATGGGCCCAATGGCAGATCAAGAAACAACTGTTGGCCTAGGAAGTAAATTCTCTAAAAATTTCCACATTGGCAACAACCCTAAAGACTCACTAACACTTTACACTTAAGATAAAACACAAATAAACCCATCTGTATGGCTTCCTCAGGTTTAATGCATGTCATGAGCATAAAGCAAGGTTTGACAACAGTTCACACCTTAAATCATGTATTTTGAGCTATTAACACATGTTCTAGACTTTGTGGAGCCATGGAGATTGAGTTACATAGATTAGGGTTTTTACAAACTAAAACACCCTGTATCATGTTTTTGGATAGTCATTATATGCCTTGACACATTTTATGACACCACAGTGATTGGACTAAAGTGACTAAGTTGCCCCATGTGGCTATAAATGCTGAGGCATGATCCCAATGCTCATTTGAACTAAGGAAGTCACTCAGATGAGTGGTGAAATATGTTCAGCATTACAGATCAAGTGCAGTTGAATGTGATTAACTACTATTAGATATACTATGACCAAAATCAATGAAGACCTTCACACACAGTTAATTTAAAGATATTTTTTATTGCAGCAGTTGAAGCTGGGGCACCTCGCAACGTTATATGCATTTATAACAACAACTGAACCCAAAACAACTGATGTTACAGTAGTTTTTGGGGACTTTGGTAATGAATACAAACATAGCAAAGTTCAAAGTTCATAAGCTACTAACACATATGCAAATATTTCTGCTATGTTTTTTTGCCATACTTCCAAGCTGGTTTTAACTTTGCTGCAGGTGCATCGGCTTCAGGGCCGAAGAACCTTTCTGAAACAGTTCAGAAGATGTGTTAAATTTGGCTTTCTATAAAGTAGGAAATGATGAGATGAATAAAATTCCTAATATTAAATGATGAGATGAATAAAAAGTACTTCTAAAACTCAGATGTAAATGTCCTGGGCTTTAGAAGCATTTTTTCTGTCCAAAAATTTCAGGAGGAATATTGGAGTTGACTGTAAAAATACAAAATGATGGAATCAGTACATTTCTCTTGCTTTTTCTAAAAATCAAAAAATAATGTCATGAACTTCAGAGGCTAGCATCAACAATGCACTTGAGATAACTGTTCAAAAACAAGATGATGGGAGTTTGATGATTTATATTGAAAATTACAAAATATAATAATATCTACGTACAATTTAATATTAAAATATAATTATTTAGACTTTACAGTAATTGTGCATATCAAAATGGTACAGAGATTAGGTTGAAAATTACAGTTTAACCACTTCAGCCCCGGAAGAATTTCCCACTTTAGGACCAGAGCACTTTTTGCGATTCGGCGCTGCGTCACTTTAACTGACAATTGCGCGGTCGTGCGACGTTGTACCCAAACGAAATTTGCGTCCTTTTTTTCCCACAAATAGAGCTTTCTTTTGGTGGTATTTGATCACCTCTGTGTCATTTCTTATCGCCGCTATAAACAAAAGAAGAGCGACCATTTTGCAAAAAAACACAAATTTCTTACTTTTTGCTAAAATTCAAATCCAAAAAAAAATGTAAAAAAACATTTTTTTCACCATTTTTGGCCGATTTATATAATTCCTCATATTTGCGATAAAAAAAATTGCAATTGGCGTTTATTGATTGGTTTGCGCAAAAGTGGCCGCGTTTACGGATGATGAGAATTCATTTCTGGGGTTTTTATTTTTTTTTTATTTTTTACTAGTAATGGCGGCGATCTGCGATTTTTAGTGGTAATGCGATATTGGGGGGGACATGTCGGAACATTTTGACACTTTTTTGGGACCAATGACATTTATTCAGCGATCAGAAATTTAAATGTCCACTGATTACTGTATAAATGTCATTGGTAGTGAAGGGGTTAACCTGCAGGGGGAGAGCTAGGGGTTAATTGTGTTCCCTGGGTGTGTTCTTACTGTGGGGGGGTTGGGCTAACATGGGCATGAGAGATCTAACTGATCCCAGTGACAGGGATCAGTAGATCTCTCATACCCAACTGACAGAGCGGGGAACCGGCGTGTTTACATCGGCGGTTCCCCGTTCTTTCCCTGTAGCCGCTCATCGCGGCTCGACAGCAGACATCGGGTCCGCCCGAGCCGCGGGCACACTCCCCAGGAGTTCGGCGGGTGCGCGCGCGCCCCCTGGTGGCCAAATGCGAATCACCGCTTATTTACGGCGATTCGCGCACGGCTCCCCCACTGCCGCCGTGAAAAGACGGCGCGCGGTGGGGAAGCGGTTAAGAAAAGCTTTATAGAAGTATAAAATTCTTCTTGCCCTACCAAGTCCCAATCATTGTTAGATTTATAAGGCTATGCATATGTAAGACTATGTATAAGGCTCTCTCCTAATATTTAACCAATGAAGTTTCAAACCCAAACATGCAAAGTGCCATATCTTCACAGCAATATCCTCCACAGTGTACTATGCTGAATTACATAAACAAATGTCCTCTATAGGTACATCATCATTGCATACACAATACTGTAACAATTAACGAGGAAGAGGGCTTAGCACTGTGAGTTATACAGATTATGTAAAATCAATTTCATATGAATAAATATATAACAATGCAAACGTTCTTCCTCTTCTCTCACTAGTTAGCTGTTGTTAACAACCGAAGGAGTACTCACTCAGTGACTAACCTCTTAGATACTTCTCCCTGCATGTTTCATCTCACGGATTTATGCAATAGATCTTGAAAAAGCCAGTTGGCCCAAAAAGCTTCAGAATGACCTAGAAATTGTACATGCAAAAGGGCTCCCCATCCCCGCAGCTCAAAAACAAAAGACTGCATTTAGACCAAAAAGGGCCCAATGGCCAGTCAAGTAAGAACTGTTGGCCAAGAAAGGAAATCCTCTAAAAACTGCCACATTGACAACCACCTTAAAGTGGTTGTAAACTCTTTACAACCACTTTAAACTACAGTTAAGCCTATAATCAGGCTTACCTGTAGGTACAGTGCATATCTCCTAAACCTGCGCAGTTTAGGAGATATACATTGTACTCGCATGTGCCGACATCATCGGCACATTCGCAGTGAAAAAACGGGCCACCATGCAGTTTCTTCTCAGTGATCGTGCCGCGATTGGTGGCTCCCGCACACATGCACGGGAGTGACGTCACGCGGCTCCGGGCAGTAACAGAAGGAAGAGGGGTGAGATGGACACTTCCTATTGCAGGGACAGCGCGTGTGTCGATTGCAGGTAAGTGACACATAATAGGCTAGTATGCGATGCATACTAGCCTATTATGCTTTTACTTTGCAGGGTAATAAAGAGGAAGTAAAACTCAGGGTTTATACTTCCTCTTTAAAGACTCACTAAGACTTTACACTTAAGCTAAAACCCATACAATGAAACATTAACCTGACTTTCAGACCAACCCGTTACTTAAGCCTCATACACACGATGAGACGGTGGTACGACCGACTGTCCAAAATCCTATGTTGGCTGTTGTATCTCACATACTGACATGCACTAAGCGATCGTACGACCAAGCTGAACGTAGTGACGTGCTACGAGCGTATAAAAAGGAAGTTCAGTTATCGTGCACCACCCTTTGAGCTCATTCATCTAATTTCATGCTAGTTGAAGTTTGGTGAGCGTTGATTCGCGACTTTCAGATCGTTCCTGACCGTTCGTTCGTCAACCAGCCTGTCAGAAACTGATGTGACCAGAAATGTGTGGACTGCACAGAAAATACCAAACACAAGCGTAAATGAAAATAAGAGGATTTATTATAAAACAAGTAACAGTGAACTAAAATACCAAACCAAACAGCAAACGGTATAGCCAACCAAAAGGCACAGAGCTCATGAACTACATAACTGTGTAAAAGGGAATGTCCAAACCGTATACTTTAAGCCAGGCCAGCGTCATACACGGGAGATCAGTCAGAGGGAACCCAGAGTAGGACAAGACAGGTTTCAGGGTTCAGGCTTTAGGTTTCAGGATTCAGGATGCAGGTTTCAGGATGCAGGTCTCAGGATTCAGAGGCACAAGGAAGCAATACCAAGGCGAGCTAACACAGCACTCCCAGGTGTAAATACACTTCCTGCAAACAGTCTTAGGTGATGCCAGATTGTAGGAGACAACGTCAGGTCCCGACTGCCGAGAGACACCCGCTGGTGGACACCGGAACTGCTCAGCCTCCGACTGCTAAGGGACACCCGCTGGCAGACACTGGAACTGCGGCCCATAGGTCTGGGGGCCACAATGCCACCAACAGGTGAAATCGTTCCTAACGAAGCCATGTTGAGATCTAGAGAGAGAAATCTTGCTATTGTTGGCCTAGGAGTCCTGAGTTGGACGCAAAACCAACACAGGAGAAGGAGGGAGAGGAGTTATTGGACCAAAAATTGATTACTTAACCGTGATCAATTTGGTCATATGGCTTTAGTCAGGGAGCTCCAGTAAAATAATCCTGATGATTTCAGAAATTATCTTCGGATGGCAGATCCCTGCTTTAACCACCTCTTGGCATTGGTGTCCCCCTATAACCAGAAGCAGGACACATGCATGCACCTTGCTATCACCCCTAAGCAAAGGCTCATTGCCACCTTGAGCTACCTGGCAACAGGAAGAAGCCTCCAGGAACCGAAGTTCACTACAGGTATCTCCCCCCAGGATCTTGGAGTCATTATTCCTGAGACATGCTCAGCCATCATACAGATGCTGCAGAAGGACTATATTAAGGTATGTTTCATGTTAATACCACATTTGATGTGTTTCTGCTTGATAATATTGTATTTGCCCTTTTTGCCAATACCTAATTAGCAACATTACAATATGCTGTGAATGTCTTCTTTGGCCTCATGTATGCTCTAAACTTTTTTCAACTCCTTTTTTCCTCTACACGCCTCCCCAGCATGTTATCCTGTGTCCATACACACTCAGCCTGGTAACGTCACAATTTTTAATGTTAGCTGCATTTTAGACCTTAACCCCATGCAAAAACACACACTTTTCAAACGTTATTTGTGTGTTTCAAATCCTGCAGAGTGCTTGAGGTCTTCTTATTATGTCAAAGATAATCCACACCCTCCCAAAAAGTAAAGTCAGCATTTCAAACTACTGTATCTCCTGACATGTAATCTCCTATAAACACTCTCCAACTCTTGTGGGTCACATTTCCTTAATAATTACCCAAACCATGTAGTTCAAGGGCCTGCTTGATTACCTACTAATTTGACCTCATATGATATATTTTGGTTGATTATTCTTTGAAAAAGTGATTGTAATAGTATAGCGTGTATGTAGCTTGGGATTATCACACCTCTTACCTGTCCACTGTGCTGGAAATTGAAGTCTAGCCTTATGTTGCCCTTGCATTTTTATGTTAAATAATATTTTTATGTTTTGTGTGCAAGTAGTAAATGTAATTTTTTTTCTCCACAGTTTCCTTCCAATCCCCAGCAATGGCAGGAAGTTGCTGCACAGTTTTTGCAGCAATGGAATTTTCCCAACTACGGGGGTACCATTGATGGCAAGCATGTGAGGATTGTCCCACCACGGAAATCTGGCTCGTATTACTACAATTACAAGTGGTTTTGCAACATAGTGATGCTTGCCATTGTGTCTGCAAACTATGAGTTTTTGTACTTGTACGTGGGGATCAATGGCTGCAACTCTGATGGAGGAGTCATAATGCAAACCAAATTTTATAGGCGGCTTCAGAATGGCACCCTCAACTTGCCACCTGCAGACCAAAATGTGGAGGGTCTCAATTTTGTGTTTGTCGCAGATGAGGCGTTTGATCATGAACAACATCTCATGAAGCCATTTCCTCAACGCAACCTGACCCCTGAGCAGAGAATCTTCAATTACAGACTTTCTTGTGCTCGAAGGGTGTTGGAAAACACATTTGGAATTTTGTCCAATAGGTTCCATCCATCTATAGGGATGTCAGCGTGGATGAAAGTTTGATGGCCTACAAGGGACGCCTAAGCTGGATACAGTACATTGCATCCAAAAGAGCGCGGTTTGGCATCAAATCCTACATGCTCTGCGAGTCATCCACTGGGTACATCTGGAATTCGGTCATTTACACCGGTAAAGGCACGAAGTTCAACCCCAGGTACAGCGGCAATGGGATGGCCACATCATCTGTCCTTACACTGCTGGAACCATTGCTGAACCAGGGAAATTGTGTGACCACGGACAATTTCTACACAACTCCGGAACTGTATGAGGTTTTGCTACAAAACAAGACTGATGCATACGGTACCGTTAGGCCTAACCGACGTGACATGCCATCTATGTTTGCCAAGAAAAAACTCAAAACCGGAGAAATGGTTGCCTGCCAGAAGGGTAAGATGATGGCAATGCGATGGCGAGACAAGAAGGACGTGTGTCTCATGAGCACTGTGCACAGCACCTCCACTGCCATGGTACACACAAGAGGTGGGAAAGATGTGCTGAAGCCGCAAGTCGTGATAGGCTATAACAACACAATGGGAGGTGTCGACAGAGCGGATCAGGCAATGACCTTTTATCCGGCTATGTGCAAACAGCAAAAAAAATATTATAAGAAAATCTTCAGGCATCTTCTGGAACAATGCCTTTGAAATGCATATATCCTGCACAGAGCAAAGAGTGACAAGCCTCTTGTTCATTCTGACTTTATCTGGAAGGTGGCTGAGCAGATTTTTGTCAACCACCCGACGCCATCAGTATCTGCTAACAGACCCGGACGACGCGCTGTTGACGTTGGCAATCCAGAACGCAAGAAAGTTAGCGCCTACCAGGATGTGCGTCGTTTGCTGTTCCAAGAGAGATGGCAATGGAAAAAAAGTCCAAAAAGAAACAAGGTACAATTGCCCTGATTGCAACGTCGGACTTTGTCTAGTTCCATGCTTCAAACTGTTTCACACTCAGGATGTGTATTGAATTTCTTTGTTTGACAATTTTCATTATTTTTCATTGCATTATTATTATATTAAAATGAGTTATTACGTTACTTTTTATTACTTTTAACAGTTTGTTTCTTTAAGTTATGTGTAGGACTCACACTTTGTCAAACTTCGTACCTTGATCTGTTTCAGGCTGCAACGTTAGTCCCGTTAACATGGAACAAAGAAAAACCTGAAAAAAAGGTAACGGTAGAGAGAACCTTGTCGTTTGCTGCGTGTAGGACCATCCGCGATTGAAAGAACGCAAGACCTAACGGTTGCAGTTGTCGCGCAGCAGGCCCAGACAATCGTCTATGACTACCGCAGCCCACCAACTGTTTTTAGACGAGTCGGTG
>BLSH010520306.1:456446-475822 GCA_018402905.1 Glandirana rugosa | reverse complement strand
GATGATGAGAATTAATTTCTGGGGTTTTTATTTTTTTTTACTAGTAATGGCGGCGATCTGTGATTTTTAGCAGTACTGCGATATTGCAGCGGACATGTTGGACATTTTTTACACTTTTTTGGGACCAATGACATTTATACAGCGATCAGAAATGTAAATGTCCACTGATTACTGTATAAATGTCATTGGCAGTGAAGGGGTTAACCTGCAGGGGGAGATCTAGGGGTTAACTATGTTCCCTGGGTGTGTTCTAACTGTGGGGGGGCTGGGCTACCATGGGCATGAGAGATCTAACTGATCCCAGTGACAGGGATGAGTAGATCTCCCATGCCCCCACTAACAGAGCGGGGAACCGCCGTGTTTACATCAGCGGTTCCCCGTTCTTTGGCTGTGGTCGCTCATCGCGACTCGCCGGCGGACATCTGGTTCGCCCGAGCCGCGGGCACACTCCTCAGGAGTGCGGCGGGCATGAGCGCCTCCTAGTGGCCACTCGCAGATCGCCGTTTTTTTACGGCAATTCGTGCCCAGCGTCCACACTGATTAGACAGTGTGTATAGCCTGACACAGGCCCATTCTCTGCATTAGGTTACTCAAGATTCCCCAAAAATCTTCCTTCCTTCTTTCTATTTCCACGTGACAGGTGTTACTCTTTCCTCCACACAAGGCATGACTGCAGTGCCAATATATGACAGGAATCAGCGGTCCACTGTAGTAATGTCAAGTCTGTGTTTCTTTTATGTAGATGACATTGGTTTTACAGACTTTACAAGGAGCAAGTTTTAGTTTAAAAATATAAAATACCCACATTCATTGTGTATAGAAAATAAAATTATTTATTTCTATCCTACATTTCTAAAATGTACTGAACATAGTCACAGGTTTGGTAGTGCGTTTGTTAACAAAGAGAAAATTTAATTATAAAATGAGAAAAATAAAAAACATGAATATGAAGCTGATTAGCTCCCGCACATGCAACTGGAACTTAAGAAAATATAGCAACATGGCACAGTGTGCATGTGCTTCATGCCTGGAAAATAGGTGTGTTTTGCAGCACCATTTTAATGTGGCAACCAGGGACCTTAAAAGATAAATCGGTCTCATTTTGATTTGGCTTATAGACCTAACATACAGTATCTCACAAAACTGAGTACACCCCTCACATTTTTGTAAATATTTTATTATATCTTTTCATGTGACAACACTGAAGAAATTACACTTTGCTACAATGTAAAAGTAGTGAGTGTACAGCTTGTATAGCAGCGTAAATTTGCTGTCCCCTCAAAATAACTCAACACACAGCCATTAATGTCTAAACCACTGGCAACAAAAGTGAGTACATCCCTAAGTGAAAATGTCCAAATTGGGCCCAAAGTGTCAATATTTTGTGTGGCCACCATTATTTTCCAGCGTTGCCTTAACCCTCTTGGGCATGGAGTTCACTAGAGCTTAACAGGTTGCCACTGGAGTCCTCTTCCTCTCCTCCATGACAACATCACGGAGCTGGTGGATGTTAGAGACCTTCGCTCCTCCACCTTCTATTTGAGGATGCCCCACAGATACTCAGCAAGGTTTAGCCAGTCTATCAGCTTTACCCTCAGCTTCTTTAGTAAGGTAGTGTTCATCTTGGAGGTGTGTTTGGGGTCGTTATCATGTTGGAATGCTGTCCTGCAGCCCAGTCCCTGAAGGGAGGGCATCATGCTCTGCTTCAGTATGTCACAGTACATGTTGGCATTCATGGTTCCCTCAATGAACTGTAGCTCCCCAGTGCCAGCAGCACTCATCCAGCCCCAGACCATGACACTCCCACCACCATGCTTGATGTAGGCTAGACACACTTGTCTTTGTACTCCTCACCTGGTTGCCATCACACACGATTGACACCATCTGAACCAAATAAGTTTATCTTGGTCTCATCAGACCACAGGACATGGTTTCAGTAATCCATGTCCTTAGTCTGCTTCTCTTCAGCAAACTGTTTGCAGGCTTTCTTGTGCATCATCTTTAGAAGAGGCTTCCTTCTGGGACGACAGCCATGTAGACCAATTGGATACAGTGTGCGACGTATGGTCTGAGCACTGACAGGCTGACCCCCCCTTCAACCTCTGCAGCAATGCTGTCAGCACTCATATGTCAATTTCCCAAAGACAACCTCTGGATATGACGCTGAGCACGTGCACTCAACTTCTTTGGTCGACCAATGCGAGGCCTGTTCTGAGTGGAACCTGTCTTCTTAAACCTCTGTACGGTCTTGGCCACTGTGCTGCAGCTCAGTTTCAGGGTCTTGGCAATATCTTATAGCCTAGGTCATCTTTATATAGAGCAGCAATTCTTTTTTTCAGATGCTCAGAGAGTTCTTTGCCATGAGGTGCCATGTTGAACTTCCAGTGACCAGTATGAGAGATTGAGAACGATAAAATTAAATTTAACACACCTACTCCCCATTCACACCTGAGACATTGTAACACTAACGAGTCACATGACACCGGGGAGGGAAAATGGCTAATTGGGCCCAATTTGGACATTTTTACTTAGGGGTGTACTCACTTTTGTTGCCAACGGTTAAGACATTAATGGCTGGGTGTTATTTTGAGGGGACAGCAAATTTACACTGTTATACAAGCTGTACACTCACTACTTTACATTGTAGCAAAGTGTCCTTCCTTCAGTGTTGTCACATGAAAAGATATAATAATATATTTACAAACATGAGAGGGGTTTACTCACTTTTATGAGATACTGTAAATATACTATTTAAGCCTGAATGGATGCAGAGTTGAAATAATGTGTCACAGGGGTTGCTAATCCATTGCAATAAGTTAATCAGTTTCTATGGTTATTCTAGTTAGCAACTTAATCAGAAAATAACCTGTGTAACTTACATGACTTAGTAGCTAAAGGATAAATTGGCAACCATGAATGTTAATGTAGAAGACTCTACATACGCTCAAAGCAAATATTCATGTGACTGCCTTTGATTAGAGTACACACCTTGCAGGGCTAGAAGACATTATCCTATGCCTGGTGAGGAGTAGGAATGAGCATATCTGGATTCAGTTTGGTGAACAGTACAGACGTTTGGGTGCAGAATTTCAATCCCACTGAAGTCAAAAGGAGCAAATGATAGAAATAAGCATAAAAAAGATATGTTTAAAAATTCCATTTCGTGAGGAGCCGCAATTTAATAATGCTTAAAGTGAAACATTAAAAATGAATATTTGAATAACTTGCCGAGGGGATGCCCTTAACCTGCCTGTGAAGTGACACATCTGTACAATGTATGAAACCTACTATAGCATACTGACATATTCAGAGGAAAACCTGTTTAAATTGTCAGCAATTAACAGCTTTAGCCCCTTACTTCTGTTTGTTCTGTTTACCTTATTGTAGGTGTCCGGTATAGATGTTAATTTTAATAGAAGACCCCTGCCAAAAGAAAAAAAATGCCATGGAGTTCATCCTAAAAACACATGTCCTTATCTATGAAGATCTGATATGGATGTCAAGGGGAACTCATGCTGTCTTCTTGACTTTTGGGTCTGCTAAAGAATTTAGGGGGAACCCCATGCCATTTGTTTTTGTGTGGCATTCCCCTTAAAACAAATACCAGACTTAAAGAGCCTGGTATTAAATATTAGGGGAACTCAATGTCATTTTTCTTTTTAACTATCCTAGAAGCTTTGTTTACAGGGCTGGGAATTCTTGGCCAGTAAAGGAATGAGGAATGCGATATCACTGGTTGCTAAGAGCGCCTCCTTAACAACAATTGACAGTGGAAAATGGAAGCTGTCATATATAGTAGCTGGAGAAAAACCAGCTACTATATATGATACTCAGCTTCTGCCAAGCAAAGAAGAGCTCTTCCTAAGTGGGGAGCAAAGAAATTCACAGCTTCTTCAGTATAAACAATAACAGATATAGTCACAAAGCCCTGGGCACTTGGGACTGGATTACCATTGTGAGTTATTTGTAGAGGTTCCTCACCAAAATTAAACCAGCTAGATGCTGTAGACCTGTGTAATTTTTTCAATTATCATTGAATCCAGCTTGACTATTTCTGAATAAATATATCCCTACAGTTTCTTGTTCTAACTGGATTATCATCTTTATACTGGCATCTCATTTACAGACCATTGTTAGGAGAAAACCTGCATTGAAAGGGCTTTAGTAGCGCTATTTGCACGTTCATGCGCGCCGGAAATGGCGTCGAACGGCTCTATTTCTACCCAGCAAACCCTGCAGCAAGTGCTGTCTGATCTACAGCGTTTCCTGAAGTGTTCCATGACTACTTTCCTGAGATTTCCTGTACCTGTGACCCAGCTTGCCCTACTCTGCTTGAATTCTGCCTGCACCGACCCTCAGCTTGTCTCCGACCTCTCTTGTGTACCTCTGCTGCCCGCCTGTTGACGACCCTGCCTGCACCCCACCATCCGCCTGCCTGCTCCCACTGTACCGCACTTGTCCGCCAGTTACCGACCCGGCCTGTACGACCAACCTTCTGCCTAGCACGAGCCTCTGCGGGATCTGCACACCATCATCTGCAGCCATCTCAGCCCTCGTGCCCCCTGTGTTCCGGAGCTTCCTGTCTACTCTACCAGGGGTTCCCGAACCAGGGCCGCAAGAGAGCCATGCCTGAGTCTGAGCAGGGGCCCTCTCCCTCACATGAACTCAGCCTGCACTTTGAAGGGCTCACCCTAGCCATCCGGAGCCTACATGAAGAATACTCCAGGCTGGAAAGCCATGTTTTGGAGCTCTCCTCTCCTGCCCCATCGTGGGTCAGCGAACCTGCTACTGACACCATGCCCACCTTTTTGTTGGAATCCACAGTCCCCATGCCTGAGCAGTTCTCCAGGGACCGTAGGAAATTCCGGGCATTCCGTACTGCCTATGAGCTTTACCTCAGCCTTGCACATTCTCACAGGAAGTCCCAAAGATGGGGTTGGTAATCTTCCTTCTGCAAGGTGAACCCCAATCGTGGGCCCATCGGCTCCTGGAACAACAGGCACCTGAAGTCTCTGATCTCTCCCGGTTCTTCTGGGCCATGGGTCAGTTGTACGAAGACCCTCATCAGGCCGCCACGGCGGAGGCCACTCTCCACGCCCTCCGACAAGGTGCCCAGCCAGTGGAAGACTACGCATCCGAGTTCAGGCGCTGGAGTGGCGACACGGCCTGGAACAAGGCGGCCCTCTGTTTTCAGTTTCGCCTAGGCTTAAATGACCCCCTGAAGGACGAGTTGGCCCGTGTAGGGGTGCTGCCCGCTCTGGATGGACTCATCAACCTTGCTGTTCAGATAGACCGGCGCTTCAGAGAGCACAGAGTGGAAATCTCTGGGAGGAGCCTTCGGCCTACTTGGATGCTACCTCATACTTCTGGCTTCCCCAGCTCCTCTCTTGTCTTCGCCGCTAAGCCCGCCTCTCCTCCGCCGGCTCAACCCAAACCCAAGCAGCGGGGGGGTATCGCATTCAGCACTGATCCCTGAAGAGAGATAACGCAGAAGGAACCTGGACCTCTGCCTCTACTGCAGAGAGCCCGGGCACTTCGTGCAAGCCTGTCCCGTCAAGTTAGGAAGAAGCCTGGCTACCTTCTCTGCTCCAGTATCCAGTAATGCTGCTCATCTCACTCTCTCCATACTCCTGCAGCTCCCCGGAAAGTCTGTGGCCGTCCATGCTATTCTCGACTCTGGAGCCTATAGCTGCATTGTAGACTTGTCTTTTGCTGCACAACCGGGGATCCCCCTGCGACCAAAAAAATGCAGGATGGCAGTGCACCTGGCTGATGGCACCACCATTAAGTCCGGCCTGGTCAGTCAAAAGACTGTTACCTTGACCACTACCACAGTCGGGGGCCATCGGGAGTTTCTCATTTTGGACGCCATTGCCTCTCCCCTCTTCCCTGTCATCCTCGGCTTACCATGGCTCCAGGCCCACAACTCAGATATCAATTGGCAGTCAGGGGACATCAAGTTCCAATCCCAATACTGCCAAAGACATTGCTTCTCAACGAACCCCGGGGCGGAGCCGGCCCTATTATGCATGGACTCTGATCCAGAACCTGATGTCTGCCAGGCCGTCCCCAGTGCTTACCATGACTTCCTGGATGTCTTTAGCAAGAAGGGGCGGAGGTCCTTCCTTACCACAGACCGTACGACTGCCCCATCAAGCTTCTGCCCGGTGCTGAGATCCCCTTTGTCTTACATTGACGAGAATCTCAGCAAGGGGTTTATCCGTCCGTACAATTCCTGGGACTCATTATTTCCATTGGAGGTATCAAGATGGACCCTCAAAAGGTGTCCGCCATCTTGGACTGGCCAGCCCCGGTTGATAAGAAAGGAATCCAGCGATTCGTTGGATTTGCAAACTTTTACAGGAAATTCATTTGAGGGTTCTCGTCCATAACCTCACCCATCATGCAGCTAACCAAGCAGGGTACCCCTTTTCAATGGACTCCTGAGGCGCAAGCTGTTTTTGAAAGACTCAAGGAACTGTTCACCTCAGCACCCATCTTGCAGCATCCAGATCCGGCTCTTCCTTATGTTCTGGAGGTCGATGCATCTGAGGTAGCGGTTGGGGCAATTCTCTTCCAGAGGCAGGGTACCAAGGCGCTACTACATCCAGTAGCGTTCTTCTCTTGCAAACTGTCACCTGCAGAGAAGAATTACGATGTGGGAGATCGTGAACTCCTGGCCATTAAATCTGCATTGGAGGAATGGCGGTACCTCTTGGAAGGGGCGGCACATCCGATCCTCACTTACACAGACCATAAAAACCTGGAATATTTGAGGGTCACCAAGAGACTAAAGCCCCGACAAGCCAGATGGGCACTGTTCTTCACCCGATTTACCTTCCACATTACCCACAGGCCCGGGTCGAAGAATACCAAGCCGGACTCCCTTTCGCGCATGTTCAATGCACCTGGAGCCCCGGTATCGCAGGATACCATTCTGTCACCCAGAAGCTTTTTACTCCTTCAGGAAGATGTGCTATCACGGTTCCGCCAAGCCACCAAGGGGGCAAACCCCCTTCCTGGAACCCCACTCCTGTCAAAAGACGGGTTGCTCTGGCACAACCACAGGATTTTCATGCCAGAGAACCTGCGAACTACAGTCTTAGACCTCTGCCACGACCACTGGCTGGCTGGGCACTTCGGTGTGCGCAAGACAACTGAACTGCTACAGCGCACATTTTGGTGGCCCCAAGTGGGCGCGACTGCAAACTCTACGTGGATTCCTGCACTACCTGTAACCGGTGCAAAGGAAACAAGACCCGGTCTTGGGGCCTCCTCAAGCCTTTACCCATCCCGGAGAGACCTTGGAGTCACATATCCATGGACTTTATCGTGGAGCTACCCCCTTCGGAAAGGTTCTCCACCATATTCGTGGTAGTGGATAGATTCTCCAAAATGGCCCATTTCTTGCCCATGAAGGGCACCCCTTTTGCTGCAGAGACTGCTAAAGTTTTCATTAAAGAGATTGTGAGACTCCACAGGATACCGACAGATGTGGTGTCCGATCGTGGAGCGCAGTTTATCTCCCAGTTCTGGAGATCCTTATGTAGGTCTATGAAGATTGGCTTGTTGTTGTCCTCTGCTTACCACCCCCAGACGAACGGCCAAATGGAGCGTACCAACCAAACGCTGGAGCAATACTTGCATTGCTTCTCCTCGTTCATGCAGGATGACTGGATTATGCTCCTAACGCTGGCCGAATTTGCATACAACAATTCTGCCCACTCCGCTACGCATCAGTCTCCTTTTTTCACAAACTATGGGTTCCATCCGGCCTTCCTGTCTAACGCATGTCCCAAAGACCCGGTGCCAGCTGTGGCTAATCTGATGGGGTTTTTTACCTCTAACAACAAGCTCCTACAGGAAACAATGGCAAGAGCACAGGCCGCTAACAAGGAGACTTATGATAAGAGGATACGTGGCGAGTTGCACCTGGAACCGGGCAGTTTGGTCTAGCTATCTACCACTAATCTTAGACTGGCATGCCCGTCCAAGAAATTGGGCCCAAAATTCTTGGGTCCCTTTCCTATCAAGAGAAGGTTTAACGATGTGGCATGTGAGCTGGAGTTGCTGGAGTCATTTCGTATCCACCCGGTTTTCCACGTGTCCCTGTTAAAACCTAAGGTCTCCGACCCCTTTCCTGATCGAAAGACAGGCCCACCTGCACCAGTGCTGGTTGACAGGATGGAGGAGTTTGAGGTAGAATCCATCTTGGACTGTAGGAGGAGAGGTGGCGGCGTCCAGTACCTGGTTAAATGGAAGGGCTATGGGCCTGAAAAAAGTTCATGGGAGCCTGAAGAAAACGTACACGCGGAAACTCTGATTAAGTCCTTCTGGAGAAGATTCCCGGACAAGAGAGCCCGTTTGGGCATCCGGAGGCTGCCCCTTGGGGGGGCAATGTTAGGAGAAAACCTGCATTGAAAGGATTTTATTAGCGCTATTTGCGCGTTCACTCACACCCACGCAGAACGGCTCTATTTCTACCCAGCAAACCCTGCAGCAAGTGCTGTCTGATCTACAGCATTTCCTGAAGTGTTCCGTGACTACTTTCCTGAGATTTCCTGTACCTGTGACCCGACTTGCCCTATTCTGCTTGAACTCTGCCTGCACCGACCCTCAGCTTGTCTACGACCTCTCTTCCACCTGATCCTTGTGTACCTCTGCTGCCCGCCTGTTGATGACCCTGCCTGTACCCGATCATCCGCCTGCCTGCTCCCACTGTACCGCACTTGTCCACCAGTTACCGACCCGGCCTGTAAGCCCACTGCACTGTCAGACTCACCCACCAGGCACGTGACAACCATATGGGCCCAGACTAAATTATCTTCCACTTGCTTTCATGCATTTGCTTCTGATTAATGAGAGAGCACAATTATTTCTCTAGTTCCACTTTTTATTGTACTATTCTATAGTATGACTTCTGTTTACTCTCTACTAATTCTTCATCTCAGGTATAACTAGCTCTTCCATGGCCAGGGTTTTCACTGAGTCACATTTTATCATTACACATGTGTATCAGCTGTTATCAGTTCTGACTGACTGCTATAACAACATGTAACATGGTATGCCAATGCAAGACAGATTGAAAACCAGAGAGGTACAAAGCCGAACCCCAGGATAACCATGGATCAACACACCAATGAACACATTCACATATTCAATATGATATAATTGACTAGCATAAATACCTGACTTGGTATAATCCTCTGTCATTTCACACACAGCAGTGCTCAGACTTGGAGGCGGAATAGATGCACTAGGAGACAATCAGGGGCACTGAAGTGTTTGTGTGATCATAAGAAGCATATGGATAAAAGAGGAATAGCCTTATTCGTCTGTTTTTGCTCCTCACTTTCAAAGTGCAGGCTGGGGACAGGGGTGTGTATTATATTACTGCAGTAAAGTCAGGACACCAGGCTGGCTTCACTGTCTGCCAGGGCAAATCTTAAAAAATGGATGTACATAAATACAACACACACACACACTTCTATTCTCTGTTGCAATTTTCTGGAGCCTAGCTTGGGTGCAGAATATTTTAATTTGTCAGATTTAGCCACACATGTGAAAGTCTAGATACTGAGCTGCTCAAGCCAAGTCAGGTAGTCCAGTCTTACAGTGAATGGAATCATTTATTGAAACTAGACCTGATCAGTATAAAGTGTTGGTAAAATGATATTGCATTTATGCTCTAGGGATTACATTTTAGTTGCTGATAAAGCATTTCATGTTGCAGTATATTTTTGAGGAGATTACGTTTATTAATCGCTATCTGACTTAAGAGATAAGGAAATTACTCCTGCAGTACTTCAAGTAACTTACTTAAAAGTGATTATTAAAAATACAATATGGAATTATAAGATCTCAGCTCTACCTTGCAGTCTCGGAATATCTTCTAAGTGATCTAAACACGATCACTTGACGAATATGGTTTCGGAAGCTTGAGGGATTTAAAGTAATAATCCTTGGAGAGATAAAATAGATGATTCTGTAATTAAATATGCTATTGTAAAAACATGAAAGGGTATTCTCCTGCCGCTCTATGCAATACAGAATGTGAGAGAATGGGGAAAATTATTGTCACATCTAATTTTCACTTTAACAATATGCATGTCTTTTGCTTATAGACAAGACTGCTTTTGCTTCTGCAACTTGATTTTGCCCTTTGATAATCTTGGTCATAAGAATAATGGGATCCTTTTAAGTACAACTTTCTATTATTTACTGTATATACACATTAGTGATATTCATGTAACAGTCAATTTAAAGAAGAACCCCAAGCATTTTATTTTAAATCTGCAGTGTAAAAATTAGTTAAGTCTTCTAGGGTTTATGGCTCTTTAAGTATCGCTATCATTACTTTATTATTTATAATTTCATTCAGACTGGAAAATATAGCTCTCTTTATGTTTCTGGCCCTGCAAGTATGGGAACTGTGGTCCTCACAAAAGCTGCACTGTCATTTCTCCAGGGAGCTAGGTAGTAATATAGAATATTTAAGTAGCGTGCTTTTGAAGTCTATATGTAACTTTTTTTGTTTTTAATTAAGTGTGAAAGTGTTAGTGTTTGTTTTTTGTTGCTTTATATATATATACCCCTTTCATTTGTCTTGGTGACACAGACTCAGAAAGTGATGGGAAATTCAAAATGTGAGAGAGGTGAGGTAGAATCTAGGGATGGGCGAACGGTTCATCCTGAGCATAAGTCCGGGCCGAACTTTCGCTGCACGGTCGTTCGGCGAACATCCGAACAAATGGATCGTTCGACCGTTTGTTCGGCCCCCCGAACCGACCATAATGCATTGTGGCACTGAACAGTGTATTGCAAGCCCTGATTGGTTGAAACAGTGAAAGCTTCAGCCAATCAGGGCACAGAGCACTGTCAGAGTCATGATTGGACACTGTCACCATGACTTTATCCAATCATGGCTCATTCCTGCCCCACAGTATAAAAGTATTCTTTCAATGGCAGCCATTTTCAGTGTGATTTTGGCTGGGGAGCGATAGAACAGGGCTCTGTTCAGTGCTATTAGTTAGTTAGTGTGCTATATTGTGCTATTGTGCTTCAATTTTCAGTGCAGAATATTAGTTTAGTGTCAGTCTAGGGATAGTGTAGTGAGGAGGACCATCATTCAGCTTTGCATAGTGTTCATCTAGAGTAGGGACAGCTCAGAAAGTTTCACTGTAATGTAGTGAGACCCTGTCATTCATACATACATTAGTGTATATGTAGAGTAGGGACAGCTCATATAGTTTCAGTGTAGTGTAGTGAGACCGTGTCACTAATCTTTACAATCGTGTATAGCTAGAGTAGGGATAGTTCCGATAGCGTCAGTGTAATGATGGTTGAACACCATATATTTTATTGCGTTACTGCAAGTTTAACTCCATACATTTCTGTGTGCGTTACTGCAAGTTTAACGCCATTTACTTCAGTGTGCTTTACTGCCACTTTAACGCCATTTACTTCAGTGTGCATTACTTCCAGTTTAACGCCATATAGTTTTGTGCATTACTGCAAGTTTAATGCCATTTATTCCTGTGTGAGTTACTGCCAGTTTAACGCCATATATTTTTGTGTGCGTTACTGCCAGTTTAACGCCATATTGTTTTGTCCGTTACTGCAAGTTTAATGCCAATTATTGTGTGTGCGTTACTGCCAGTTTAAAGCCATATAGTTCTGTGTGCGTTACTGCCAGTTTAACGCCATATAGTTTTGTGCGTTACTGCAAGTTTAATGCCATTTACTTGTGTGTGCGCGTTACTGCAAGTTTAACGCCATTTACTTCTGTGTGCGTTACTGCCAGCTTAACGCAATATAGTTCTGTGTGTGTTAGTGCCAGTTTAACGCCATATAGTTTTGTTTGCATAACTGCCATTTTAACGCCATATAATTTTGTGCGTTACTGCAAATGCAAAGCCATTTACTTCTGAGCTGCGTTACTGCCAGTTTAACACCATATAGTTTTGTGTGCGTTACTGCCATTTTAAACACCACATAGTTTTGTGCATTACTACAAGTTCAATGCCATTTACTTCTGTGTGCGTTACTGCCAGTTTAACGCCATATAGTTTTGTGTGCGTTACTGCCAGTTTAATGCCATATAGTTTTGTGCGTTACTGCAAGTTTAATGCCATTTACTTCTGTGTGCGTTACTGCAAGTTTAACGCCATATAGTTATGTGCGTCACAGTATGTTTGATGCATTATATTGCAGTATATTATAGTGTATCCGTGGAGTGTGTCTGTGTAGTGTGAGTACTCAAATTAAAGTGCACCAAACACCACTTTACATTGATTAAAGTGCATCTACATACAGATTTCCACTTCTTCTTTACATTTGCTAATAAGCACCGCCCCAACCCTCCCAATAATGTCTGGGAGGACAAGGAGAGGCAGATGTTCCCTTGGCACTGTAAGGGGGCCAGCTCAAATGTGTCCACAGGCAAAGGTGGACGTGGTGGTCAGTCCTCAGGCAGGGCATCATTTCCTCTGTTTAGTGAGTTTGTCTGTGCTATCCAGCCACAGCATGCAGAGGAGGTGGTGGACTGGCTTACTAAACCTTCCTCATCCTCTGCCATGCAAGCAGAGACAAGTGTGCAGTCCCCTGCAGTTGCCAGAGTGGATAAACCTGCCTCCTTGTCTACATATATTCCTGCCATAGCCCCAACATCAGCCATGAAGAAGTCAGCTGAGTTATTTAACCACAGCGTCAGCCACTTGCTCCTTGATGATGCCCAGCCATTAATGGATTCAGATGTTGGTTCTGAGGTTAAGGATGACAGGAACATGAGCCTAGAGAGAGGGGAGAACACTGGTAGACAAATTGGCATTCATGTTCCCCCAACCACAGTGCATTGCCAAGTTGTCTCCAGTGGTAATAATGATGGTGAAGATAGAGTAGATGGGGATGATGATGACAATAATGTTGATTAGGTCACTGATACGACTTGGGTGCCAGATATAGCAGAGGAGAAAACTGAAGGTGAGGCGGTACAAGCCCAAGGAGGCCAACATCAAAGAGAGTAGAGAGCAGCCACCCTATTCCATCACATTCTGAAGCTGTTATCTCCCGGCCCACTTCCCAAAGCTCAGCTGTCTGGGCCTTTTTCAGCACATCTGCAGCAGATCGCACTGTTGCTATCTGCAAAGTGTGTCTCAGGCACATCAAACGTGGCAAAAACACCAGCCATTTGGGTACCACATGCTTAACAAGGCATTTAACGTCCAACCACTCAGCCTGTTGGCAAGAGCACCTAAAAGCCACACAAAAGGGGCACAAATCTGTCCCTCCCCCTCCTCCTCCTTACCCACTTCAGTCTGCCCCTGCTATACTGAGTCATGACCTCTCAGCAGCCTCCAATGACAGGGACGATGGTATAGCACAGGATGTCCCAGGTCCTAGCAGCACATCTGCCAGCAGCACACCACCAGCTGTAGACTGTAGCCAGCAAATTTGTCAATTTTTCTGCACCCGTTACTTCTATCCAAAGTCAAAGTGACACCAGAATTTATCCAAAAAATCTCTAGTCTTGTTCCCAGTGCACTACATTGTGGCCTTATCATACACACTGGCTCCCCAGCTGTTGCTGGGGAGCCAGCAAAATAAAGGCAAAATAAAGGCAGCTTGCAGGTAAAATGTATTTTTTTTGGCTTTATAAATTAAATTATTGCTGCAGCAGATTCTAGACATGGCACAGATCTGCCACTTTACAGGTAGACTAAGGGGACCCCCCAGGCACTATATTGGAAGGAATTTTTATGCTTTCACTTTAAAAATCAAAAAGTCACTGCTCATTTAAAAAAATTAAGTTTTTCACAAACTTTTTTTTCATTGATACATGTCCCCCAGGGCAGGACCTGGACCCTTATAACCATTGTATGCCCAATTACTTGCATATAAGCCTTCAAAATGGGCACTTTTGATTTTTGACGTTCGGGTCCTATTAACTTTAATTGGGTTCGTTACTCGGGTCCAAATGTTTGCAGTATTCTAAAGTTCTGGTGCAAACCGAACATTCAGCCCAACCCCTAGTAGAATCTTCAAATGGGAATACCTGTTCTGGGGATAACTGTCTAAGGCATGGTTCAAACATGTGCAGCTCTGCAAGCCACGTTTTGTAGAGCCATGGCAGTCCATTCATTTGAATGGGCTGCCGTGCCTCCTGAAAATGCAGGCAAAAAGTCCCTGCTTCATTTTTGAAATTGCAGTCTGCACAGAAACCACAAGTGCTGTGCGTTTCCAGTGCAGGAACCGCTGCTGCGATTTTCAGTGCATGCGGGTGCCATTAGGTTTAATGGGGCTTAGAGGTAGCCTGAAGTGTAACACTTTTTACCTTGTGAACTGCCTGACTTTCACATATTGTTTTCAGCTTCTCCGTGTATAATATGAGAGTTAAAAAGCTTTCACACTGGGGCATTATTCAGGCATTTTAGAACTAGAAATAGCCTCTGCTAAGTGCCTGAAAACTGCCTCTCATTCCTTCCAATGTGTCTTTTCACACTGGGGCGGTGCGCTTGCAGGATGGGAAAATAAGTCCTGCAAGCAGCATCTTTGGGGCGGGTTGGGAACGTTGTATACAGTGCTCCCAAAACACCCTGCCCATTGGAATGAATGGGCAGCGCTTTCAAAGTGCCGTAAAAGTGCTTTGAAAGCATTGCAAAATGGGAGTTTTTAACCCCCTTTTTTGGTGTTAAAAGCACCCCGCTAGAAGCAAAAAAGCGCCACTTAAATAGCGGTAAAGCGCATCTAAAGGGAGCATGAAAGCAGCCTTAAGGCAACTGAAATGGTAGAACATTTTCTGTTTTATTTTTTATTTTTTTGCTGTCTTTTTACTGAGGACTAGGTATGAACTGGACTGCCCTGAGTTTGGTTTGGTATTAGCAGGATCTAGCAAACTTCAAAGAAGTTCAGATGCT
Source organism: Glandirana rugosa (assembly GCA_018402905.1). Taxonomy (NCBI): domain Eukaryota; kingdom Metazoa; phylum Chordata; class Amphibia; order Anura; family Ranidae; genus Glandirana; species Glandirana rugosa. The sequence goes on along the minus strand of BLSH010520306.1, from coordinate 460,907 downwards.
GAACCTAAACTCTGTTGAAATCAGTGGGATCTGAATCTGTCAAATCAAAAATTGGAATTCTTTGAGCTAACAGGCAAAGTGTTGTAAAAAAAAAAATAGCATGGGGGGATGCCCTGGGGAACAGGTACCAATGGGAAAAAAATGTTTTAAAATTTGATTTAATTGGGAGTAGGGATTTTTTAAATGCTTTAAGTAAAACATTAAAAATGCTCAATTCTTTTAAATAACATGCCTGGGGTTTCCTAATTATTTTCTGTGATGTACAGAAAGTGCTGCTGACTGACATTTACAAAGTAAAAATGTGTTTTAAATTGCGGGCAGATGGCATTTCTGTGCTGGCACACAGACCCATCCTAGGTGCCCCCAAAATACACAGCAGAGCCTTTAAGAATAAAGGGACCCCCAGATATCACCCCACATGAATGAGTAAGCAGTACACAATACCCTTATCATTTCTCAAGAAATCTAACCTAGACATACTGCACCCAGAGTCCTTTGTTTAAAAATTAAGACTCCAAAAAAAGATCCTCATTGTAATTACAATGCCTGCTGCTTGCCGAAAGAAAAAAAACCTGACATACCTGGTGCACACATCCAATCCCAATAGTACTCATCACTGAATAACAGCTCCTTGGATTTTTTAGACCTGAAGGTTAGTTAAAACCTCCAAACATATTTTCCTGAAAAATATGTTTTCCTGACAGACTCCATGGCAGCCTACGTGTGGGTTTAGTCCCGCCTCTAATACCCTATAGGACACCTCTCCCATAAATCTTTGCTCCTGGCCGGCGGCCGTGTTCCTTTTTTGTCCTCCTTGCAGGATCGAGTAGATGGTCCTCTTACCTGAAGACTTCCTGCCACTGGTTAGCCGAGCTGCGACTCAGAAGATGGACAGTCGCATACTCCTATAAGCCCTAGCTACTAGCGGGGTATGGAGGGGGGAAAATGGAAGAGCGCAGAAGATGCCTGGATGCCTAGCCACTGGCGGGTGGGCTGCGCATGGTGGCCACTAGTCTAGCTACTAGTGGGCGGCCTTGTGTACCCCAGAGGACGGCCATGGGCCTCGGCAAGAAGTGTGGCAGCATCACGGATTATTTTTTGCATGGCAGCAGTGTTTGTACCTTTTTCCTAGGAGCTTTCCCCTTTTTCCTGTTCCCTGGTGGTCCGCGGCTGACAGGCATGGCGGCTGGTTTCGGAGTGCGCTCCAGCGGCCGTTCACTTCCCGGTTCGTGGCCCGCGGTGGTATTGCGCATGCACGGGTCCAGATCGGGAACGAGGCCTGGTTGGCGCAGGCGCGGTGCGGCCGAAGTGGCGGCGGCCACGCGTGCGCACTGACACAAGCAGTGACGTCACTGGTGGGTGCCAAATTTAAACCGCTAGAAGCCCGCAGTCGGTGGGAATGATTGCGGGCTTCGGCGGCAACTTCCCCAGGCAGTTCTGCCTGATTCTGAGGTAGGCAGGGGCTGGCTGGACTCCGGGCTCCTGGGGGAGCTGTAAGTGACTAATGGAAATTTTTTCTTTATAGCCTCCATGGAGACCGCCAGGGACACTTCACCGCCAGCCTGTGGCCAGCCCTCCCACCACAGGTACGCTCTTCTGGGTGGTAGCCTGGGGGGGTAGGGTATGGCAGAGGCTTTTACTCTAACCCCTGTGTCTTCTTTCCTCTGCTTCTTGTTTTAGTTCCTCTAGGTCGGATCATCATCGCAGTTCCCACAGAAGAAGTACTTCATCTAAGTCCCATGGCCAACATTCTTCTTCCAGATCCAAGCACCCTCCAGGTCAAGTCACCATGGTAGGGACCTGGTCCATCATTCGGCGACCCACTCCAGTCACCCGGCTGAGCATACCTGCTGGGGGTGCAGGTCGCAGGCACCAATTGGGAGATCTCTCTGCGATCCCTGCTACGCAAAAGTTGCCGGTGAAAGAGGGGAGACGGTACAGCTGGAATCCCTGGTCAAGAGGGTCGTAAAGGAGTCTCTGAAGGAGATAGAGACTGACAGAACCCGTAAGTCTCCTGCCAAACCTAGGGGCGCACCAGTGACAGAGCCACAGGCTCCAAACATCTGGGAATTCTCCCAGCCAAGTCACCCCTCCGTTGACTCGTTAGAAGAGGATTCCGAGTCCGAAGAGCCGTATGGGGGGTTCGATTTTGCCCTGGTCGCCCCATTGGTCAAAGCAGTAAGGGATGCCCTGGATTGGGGGGATCCCTCAGTCACTCCTCCTAAAGAGAGGAAATATTTCAAACAGCTGAAGAAGGACCGAGCGAACTTCCCCTTCCTTTCGGAACTAGGTGAAGTCATTTCAGAAGAGTGGTCCAAGACTGACAGGAAAAACTCCTTGTTACCTAAGGTCCTGAAGCTGTATCCCTTTAAGGAAGAGGAGGTCAGTCACCTAGAATCAACTGGTCAAGCATGTCACACTCCTGCTGGAGGATACAGTCTCCTTTAAGGATGCCCTGGACAGACGGATCGACTCTGACCTCAAGAAGGCATATCTGTCTGCGGCTATGGCATGTAAACCTGCCCTGGCGGCGACATCAAAGGCAATGGAGCGGTGGACTGACAGTATAGACGGGACGCTCAGGAGTGTCTCGGACGAGGTGGCCAAGAGTTCCCCCATACAAGAACTCAGGCTGGCTACTGCCTTCCTGGGGGAGGTGTCCCTTGACCTTATTCGTCTTTTGTCTCGGGTTATACTCTCGACCGTTACGGCCAAGCGGGCCTTGTGGCTTCACCCATGGCAGGCCGACCCGGCGTCCAAACAGGTGTGGTGCTGTATCCCATTTGAGGGTTCCTCTCATTTTGGGAACAAGTTAGACGCGGCCATAGCCCAAGCCACCAGAGGTAAGTCGGGGTTCCTCCCTCAGGACCGGCGTGGGCAAGGCCGGGGACGCCCCTTCTCGAGGAAGCAGAACCAGGACCGTTCCAGGGAAGCATGCAGCTACAAGCCTGGTCGGCAATTCTACAGATCTTGGAAATCCAGGCAGGTGTCTGGCAAGAAGACTTCTAGAGGTGGTCCGACTGGTGAGGGAGGCCCAGCAAAATCCTTTTGAGATTGGGCCCGCCCAGGCATGTCAGGTGGGGGCTCGTTTGCTCCGCTTTCGACATGTTTGGGCGGCCTCAATCCGGGATGGATGGACCGTCAGAACGGTCTCCCAGGGCCATGCATGGGCCTTCTGCAAAGCGCCCAGGCTGAGGTTTGTTCCCACAACCCTTTCAACTTCAAAAGCCAAAAGGGAGATCCTTTTAGCCTACATAGGATCTTTGTTGGCACAAGGCGCCGCAGTTCCTGTCCCGAACGAAGAGCGAGGGCTAGGGATGTATTCCCCACTCTTCATGGTACGGAAGAGAAATGGCGCATGGAGACCTGTGATAGACTTGACACACCTGAACCGTTTTATCAAGAAGGAGAGGTTCAAAATGGAAACGCTATCTACGATCCAACAAGCAGTCCAGTCCATTTGAAAGACGCATACTTTCACGTGCCGGTGGCAGCGGAGTTTCAGCAGTTCCTCTGGTTTGCCTTGGGGAAGCTCCATCATCAGTTCACCTGCCTCCCCTTCGGCCTATCAACTTCTCCTCGAGTCTTCTCGAAGGTCTTGTTGGCGGTAGCAGCTCTGTTAAGAACCAGAGGTATCCGGCTCTTTCATTACCTGGACGATCTGCTGCTTTTTGCACAGAACAAATCCCAGATAATAGAACACAGGGACCAAGTCATCGCCACCCTCCAGGAGTTTGGGTGGCTGCTCAACTTCCAGAAAAGCCACTTAGAGCCCTCACAATGTCTTGTATACCTCGGTGCCCTTTTCGACACGACTCGGGGCACCATCTCCTTGCCCGAGGAGAAGATAGTAGTGATCCAGAGCAGGATAAGGCTGGCGCTCTCTTCAACGTATCTTCAGGCCATCCAGTGCCTGAGGATCATTGGGACAATGGTGTCAACGATTCCCATGGTGAAGTGGGCACAGTGGAGAATGCGACCCTTTCAAAAGGGGTTTCTTCGACGATGGAGGTCAGGCAACAAGCCGCAATTCATCTACATCTCGCCCGCCATGAGGGGCTCCCTTCTCTGGTGGCTCCATCGGAAGAACCTGTGCAACTGCCATTCCTTTCTTCCCGTTACGTGGGTGACTGTCACATCAGGACGGAAAAATACATCCTTTGACGGTACCACAACAGATCGGCCTCACTGTGGCGATTAGGACGATAGTCTACCACTTTCCGGACATTGCGAAACTTTCGACGAGAGTTGAGGTTCTGCAAACTTTGGTGGGGGACTCTCCCCTTCAGGGTCCGCGGGACTCGGTGGAGGCAATCTGTCACACGTGGGGTCGGGGACAACGACCGTAGACTACACTGTCAGTGGGTGCATTGCCCTTCTTTCCTTACCGTCAACGTGTCCAAGAAGGCTACCTCGGTGGTCTCTTCCCTCGGGGAGTACCGCCCGCTCTACATCTACTTA
>BLSH010520306.1:441413-456436 GCA_018402905.1 Glandirana rugosa | reverse complement strand
ATCATCGCAGTTCCCACAGAAGAAGTACTTCATCTAAGTCCCATGGCCAACATTCTTCTTCCAGATCCAAGCACCCTCCAGGTCAAGTCACCATGGTAGGGACCTGGTCCATCATTCGGCGACCCACTCCAGTCACCCGGCTGAGCATACCTGCTGGGGGTGCAGGTCGCAGGCACCAATTGGGAGATCTCTCTGCGATCCCTGCTACGCAAAAGTTGCCGGTGAAAGAGGGGAGACGGTACAGCTGGAATCCCTGGTCAAGAGGGTCGTAAAGGAGTCTCTGAAGGAGATAGAGACTGACAGAACCCGTAAGTCTCCTGCCAAACCTAGGGGCGCACCAGTGACAGAGCCACAGGCTCCAAACATCTGGGAATTCTCCCAGCCAAGTCACCCCTCCGTTGACTGGTTAGAAGAGGATTCCGAGTCCGAAGAGCCGTATGGGGGGTTTGATTTTGCCCTGGTCGCCCCGTTGGTCAAAGCAGTAAGGGATGCCCTGAATTGGGAGGATCCCTCAGTCACTCCACCTAAACAGAGGAAATATTTCAAACAGCTGAAGAAGGACCGAGCTAACTTCCCCTTCCTTTCGGAACTATGTGAAGTCATTTCAGAAGAGTGGTCCAAGGCTGACAGGAAAAACTCCTTGTTACCTAAGGTCCTGAAGCTGTATCCCTTTAAAGAAGAGGAGGTCAGTCACCTAGAATCAGCTCCTCTAGTAGATGTGGCTGAAATGAGACTGGTCAAGCATGTCACACTCCCGCTGGAGGATACAGTCTCCTTTAAGGATGCCCTGGACAGATGGATCGACTGACCTCAAGAAGGCAAATCTGTCTGCGGGTATGGCATGTAAGCCTGCCCTGGCCCTGGCGGCGACATCAAAGGCAATGGAGCGGTGGACTGACAGTATAGACGAGACGCTCAGGAGTGTCTCGGAACGAGGCGGCCAAGAGTTCCCCCATACAAGAACTCAGGCTGGCTTCTGCCTTCCTGGGGGAGGCGTCCCTTGACCTTATTCGTCTTTTGTCTCGGGTTATGCTCTCGACCGTTACGGCCAAGCGGGCCTTGTGGCTTCGCCCATGGCAGGCCGACCCGGCGCCCAAACAGGTGTAGTGCCATATCCCGTTTGAGGGTTCCTCTCTTTTTGGGAACAAGTTAGACGCGGCCATAGCCTGAGCCACCGGAGGTAAGTCGGGGTTCCTCCCTCAGGACCGGCGTGGGCAGCGCCAGGGACGCCCCTTCTCGAGGAAGCAGAACCAGGACCGTTCCAGGGAAGCACGCAGCTACAAGCCTGGTCAGCAATTCTACAGATCTTGGAAATCCAGGCAGGTGTCTGGCAAGAAGACTTCTAGGGGTGGTCCGACTGGTGAGGGAGGCCCAGCGAAATTCTTTTGAGATTGGGCCCGTCCAGGCATGTCAGGTGGGGGCTCGTTTGCTCCGCTTTCGGGCATGTTTGGGCGGCCTCAATCCGGGACGGATGGACTGTCAGAACGGTCTCCCAGGGCCATGCGTGGGCCTTCTGCAAAGCGCCCAGGCTGAGGTTTGTTCCCACAACCCTTTCAACTTCAAAAGCCAAAGGGAGATCCTTTTAGCCTACATAGGATCTTTGTTGGCACAAGGCGCCGCAATTCCTGTCCGAAGAGCGAGGGCTAGGGATGTATTCCCCACTCTTCATGGTACGGAAGAGAAACGGCGCATGGAGACCTGTGATAGACTTGACACACCTGAACCGTTTCATCAAGAAGGAGAGGTTCAAAATGGAAACGCTATCTACGATCCAACAAGCAGTCCAGGTCGGGGACTGGCTAGTCTCCATAGATTTGAAAGACGCATACTTCCACGTGCCGGTGGCAGCGGAGTTTCAGCAGTTCCTCCAGTTTGCCGTGGGGAAGCTCTATTATCAGTTCACCTGCCTCCCCTTCGGCCTATCAACTTCTCCTCGAGTCTTCTCGAAGGTCTTGTTGGCGGTAGTAGCTCTGTTAAGAACCAGAGGTATCCGGCTCTTTCATTACCTGGACGATCTGCTGCTTTTGGCACAGAACAAATCCCAGATAATAGAACACAGGGACCAAGTCATCGCCACCCTCCAGGAGTTTGGTGGCTACTCAACTTCGAGAAAAGCCACTTACTGCCCTTTTCGACACGACTCTGGGCACCATCTCCTTGCCCGAGGAGAAGATAGTAGCGATCCAGAGCAGGATACGACTGGCGCTCTCTTCAACGTATCTTCAGGCCATCCAGTGCCTGAGGATCATTGGGACAATGGTGTCGATGATTCCCATGGTGAAGTGGGCACAGTGGAGAATGAGACCCTTTCAAAAAGGGTTTCTTCGACAATGGAGGTCAGGCGACAAGCAGCAACTCATCTACATCTAGCCCGCCATGAAGGGCTCCCTTCTCTGGTGGCTCCATCGGAAGAACCTGTGCAACTTCCATTCCTTTCTTCCCATTACGTGGGTGACTGTCACATCAGATGCCAGTAACAGGGGCTGGGGTGCACACTGTCTAACGGAGGTGGCTCAGGGCATCCTGGACTTCCCCTCTCGGGGGGTGGTTTCGAACGTCTTGGAGTTGAGAGCAGCTTTCAAAGCGTTACAGGCCTTTCACCATCTGATAGCAGGATTAGCGGTGTCACTCCGGCTAGACAACACCACGGCAGTGTCCTACATAAAAAGGCAGGGGGTGACCCGGAGCCTGAATTTACTACAGGAGGTGGAGCCGATCATGTTATGGGCACAGAGGAATCTGAGCAATATCACAGCAACCTATGTTCCCGGAGTCCTGAACGTTCAGGCGGATTTTCTTTCTCGAGTCCGTCTGGACAACAACGAGTGGTCACTCCACGAGGAAGTGTTTGCATGGATCTTATCTCTAGGGGTGTCTCCAGAAGTTGACCTTTTCGCCTCTCCATGCAACAGGAAGCTAGCAAAGTATTATTCGAGGTTCCAGGATCCTCAGGCCTACGGGGTCGATGCTCTCACGGAGCAGTGGAGCTTCCACAGGGCGTATGCCTTCCCCCCGATTCCGATAATCCTTCAATTTCTGCGAAGGTTCAGAACGGAACATGTGGAAGTGGTTGCAGTAATTCCATACTGGCCCAACAGGCCCTGGTTTCCTCTTTTGTCACTCCTCAGCTACAGGGACCCAGTCCCATTACCTCTCAGGCTAGATCTACTATCTCAGGGCACGTCCCTACATCCATGCCCGGGCCACCTGCGGTTAAAGGTCTGGTTCTTGAAAGGGAAAGGTTGGAGGCACTAGGGTGTCCGAAGGAAGCAATCCCCACACTCCTAAGTGCAAGACGAGTGAGTACGAATCGAGTCTACGAGAGGATCTGGTCCAGATTCACAAGCCATATGTCCTCCCGATGCAGCTCCTGTGGTTCCCCATCAGTCCAGGACATCCTGAGTTTTCTGCAGTCGGGTCTGGACCTAGAACTAGCTGTAAGTTCTCTCCGGGTAGAGGTATCGGCAATATCTGCCTTTATTGGTACTTCATGGGCTAGGCACGCCCTAGTTCAGAAATTCTTCAAGGGAGCAGTCAGGTTGAGACCACAGAGAAAACCACGGTTTCCTAAATGGGATCTGCCACTGGTTCTTGAATTTTTCTCACAGATGCACAGAGCACTCTCAATCAGTGAGCTCGCTTGCAAGACCATTTTCCTGGTGGCCATTACATCGGCAAAAAGAATCTCAGAGATCCAGTCCCTGGGAGCCAGAGAACCCTTTCTTACTTTCTTCCCAGACAGGGTGGTCTTGGTTCCGATGCTGGGGTCAAATCCCAAGGTCACTTCAATCTTCCATGAGAGCCAGGAGATAGTCCTTCCCTCCTTCGAGACAGCGGATGGTTCAGGCTTGCACCCTCTTGATGTGGGTGTCAACCTAAGACTATATCTGGAAGCCACGGCTCCTTTTCGCCAATCCGATCATCTGTTTGTCTTACTCAATGGGAAAAAGAAGGGGCTGAAAGCCTCCTTCAGATCCATAGTTGCGTGGATCGTCCAGGCGATCCAGTGGGCCTATAAGGAACGGGGCTTGGCTCCTCCTCAGGCGGTGACAGTGCACTCAACTAGAAGTGTCTCGAACCTCGTGGGCGGCTTCACGACATGTCGCTCCCGAAGTGATCTGCAGGGCAGCCTCCTGGTCTTCAATACACACGTTCATGTCACATTATTGTGTGGAGCCAGCGGCTCTATCTTCTGTTATCTTTGGCCGTCAGGTATTGTCAGTGGACGGTGTTAAATAAATCTTTTTGTTTAGCATTTTTGCCCTCCCGGGTATGTTGGCGAGTTATTTCCCACACGTAGGCTGCCATGGAGTCTGTCAGGAAAACTGAAAATTTCCTACCAAATACTTACCGTAATTTTCCTTTCCTGATGGACTCCATGGCAGCCGGAGACTCTCCCAAATGTCTGGAGTAGGCTAGTTATGGAACACGGCCGCTGGCCAGGAGCAAAGATTTATGGGAGAGGTGTCCTATAGGGTATTAGAGGCGGGACTAAACCCACACGTAGGCTGCCATGGAGTCCATCAGGAAAGGAAAATTAGGGTAAGTATTTGGTAGGAAATTTTCCGTTTTATTTCATATGTAAATGTTCATTAAATAATACACTAAAGTTAATTTTAGTGGGCTAAGTAAATAGATACTCAACATTTTAATACCTTAAAGGGGTTGTAAACCCTCATTTTTTTTGTATTAAAATAACAAACATGCCTATACTTACCTGCTCTGTACAATCGTTTTGCACGGAGCAGCCCTGATCCTCTTCTTCTGCGCTCCAAGCCCCTCCTTTTCATCGGATGCCCCCCACAGAAAGCCTCTTTCCCTGGGGGTAACCATGCGGGCTCGCCCCGAGTCCTGCTGCTGCATCCACTGACACAGACAGTAGGACTCGGCCCTGCTCCCCACTCCCATGTCATTGGATTGATTTACAGCAGTGGGTGCCAATGGCTCCCGCTGCTATCAATCTGTCCAATGAGGAGAGAGACAGTGGCTGGAGCCGCTGCCCTTGTGCACATTGCTGGATCGGGCTCCGGTAAGAAAAAGGGGGGTCTGGGGGGTGCTGCAGCACAGAAGGTTTTTCACCTTAATGCATGGTCCCATGGAAGCTTACAGCTCTCCATCTCCCAAACACTGGAGAGAAAGACAAAGTACCCCCCTATCCACCCGCAATCCCTGGCCCTGAATGCCTGCATTTCAAAATTCCTGGCCTTTGAAATGCTGTCATTCCGTTTGGTGGACACGGACAGTTTCAAAAACCTGATGGTGGTGGCTGTCCCACAGTACATGGTTCCCAGCCGCCACTACTTTTCCAGGCGAGCCATCCCTTCCCTACACAAACAAGTCTGGGACAAGATCAAGTGTGCACTGTGCAACGCCATCTGTGGCAAGGTCCACATAACCACTGATACCAGGACCAGTAAGCACGCGCAGGGATGCTATATCTCGCTAACTGCACACTGGGCAAATGTAGTGGCGGGTGGGCCTGAGCCGGCTAGCCATTTGGCGCATGTCCTTCCACCACCGAGGATTGCAGGGCCTCCTGTTGCCTCCTCCTCCTACTGTGCTTCCTCCTCCTCGACCACCTCCTCATCCGCTCAGCGTAACACTTCACCACCAACATCAGCACATCCAGGGGGAAACGACAGCAGGCTGTTTTAAAACTGATATGTTTGGGGGATAAACCCCACACTGCGCAGGAGCTGTGGGCGGGCATTGAACAACAGACCAATGAGTGGTTGTTGCCACTGAGCCTCAAGCCCGGCCTGGTGGTGTGTGACAATGGGCGAAATCTCGTAGCGGCTCTGGGCCTAGCCCGTTTGCCCGGTGCATGTGCTGAATTTGGTGGTACAGAATTTTCTAAAAAACTACCCGGATATGTCAGAGCTGCTGCAGAAAGTGCGGGCCGTCTGTGCGCACTTCCGGCATTCTCACCCTGCAGCTGCTCACCTTGCACATGCTGGAGAGACTGTGCGAGCAGCAGCAGGCAATAGTGGAGTTTCCGCTGCAGCACACACGGGTCAGTCGCTCTGCGGAACAGCACCACTTCACCACCAATGAGTGGGTCTCCATGCGAGACCTGTGTAGCGTATTGCGGTGTTTTAGGTACTCCACCAACATGGCCAGTGCCGATGACGCTGTTCTCAGCATTACTATCCCACTTCTATGTCTTCTTGAAACAACACTTCCGGCCATGATGGAAGAGGATGTGGCACAGGAGGAGGAGGAGGAGGAAGAGGGGTCATTTCCACGGTTATCAGGCCAGTCATTCGCAAGTGGCTCGGAGGGTGGGTTCCTGCACCAGAATAGGCCAGGTCAAAAATATTCAAGCCAGGACACAGTTCTGGAGGACGAGGAAGATCATGAGGAGGAGGAGGAGGAGGAGGAACCGCAGTAGGGTGGCACCCAACGCAGCTCGTGGGCATCACTGGAGCATGGCTGGGGGGATACGGAGGACAGATATGATATACCTCCCACAGAGGACAGCTTGTCTTTGCCTCTGGGCAGCCTGGCACACATGGCCGACTACATGCTGCAGTGCCTGCGCAACGACAGCCGAGTTTCCCACATTGTAATGTGTGCCGATTACTGGGTGGCCACCCTGCTGGATCCCCGTTAATTCCCTCACTGGAGCGTGGAAGATGCGCGACTACAAGCGCACGCTGGTAGAGGAGCCGCTGAGGGCATTCCCAAATGACACCGGGGCTCAGTGGAAGCACAAGGCGAGGGCAGAGGAGGAGGAGGCCACCAACGCAGCTGTGGCACCACCAGCACCTCAGAAGGCAGGGTTAGCATGGCCGAAATGTGGCAAAGCTTTGTCAGCAGCCCGCCACAACAAACAGCACCACCAGCCGATAGGCAACGTCTTAGCAGGAGGCAGTATTTCAGCAACATGGTGGAAGAGTATGTGTGCACACGCCTACACGTACTGACTGATGGGTCTGCCCCATTCAACTTCTGGGTCTCCAAATTGGCCACATGCTTGCCGTTTATGCCTTGGAGGTGCTGGCCTGCCCTGCAGCCAGTGTATTGTCTGAACGTGTGTTTAGCACGGCAGGGGGCGTTATCACAGACAAGCGCAGCCGCCTGTCCACCGCCAATGTGGACAAGCTAACGTTTATTAAAATGAACCAGGCATGGATCCCACAAGACTTGTCTGTACCTTGTGCAGAATAGACATTTAGACCGGACTCACACAGCCATTCGTATACTTGTTTTTTTGAATATGCCTCGATATTTTGGGGGCTACCCCATTTAAAAAAAAAAAAAAAAAAAAAAAAACTGTGTTGGCTACCTCATCCTACTCCTCCACCAACGCCACTTCCACCTACACTGCCACGGTCACGGCCTAGTCAACCTCTAGGCTCCTACTCCACATCCACCCCCTTCTCTATTTTACTTCCTTTTGCAGTCCTCTAGCACTTGCCAGGACTTTGTTACAGCCATTTTTGTGATGAAAAGTTTGGGTCCCCATTGACTTCAATGGGGTTCCGGGTCCGGGATAAAGTTTGGGTCGTGTTCAGTGCCGAACCCAGACTTTTTCCCGAAGTTCGGCCGAACCCACCGAACCCAAACATCCGGGGGGTTCGATCAACTCTACTCTCTAGTAAATCAACCTCATAGGGTCTAGGTATAATACGTTCACTTTGTGGATATTTTAAGTACTGGCACCATGAATGTCTGTCTTTTTGCTTGTAATATGATTATCCTCTATAATTTCCAGCTCCCTCTAGTGGCCAGAATGTGGTATTTTTTTTATTGGGGTATTTAAAAAATATACTGCATTCCTTTTATGCATTCTATAAAGACAATCCTATATACAGTATCCCACAAAAGTGAGTACACCCCTCACATTTTTGTAAATATTTAATTATATCTTTTTGTGTGACAACACTGAAGAAATGACACTTTGCTACAATGTAAAGTAGTGAGTGTACAGCTTGTATAACAGTGTAAATTTGCTGTCCCCTCAAAATAACTCAACACACCGCCATTAATGTCTAAACTGCTGCCAACAAAAGTGAGTACACCCTTAAGTGAAAATGTCCAAATTGGGCCCAAAGTGTCAATATTTTGTGTGGTCACCATTATTTTCCAATACTGCCTTAACCCTTTTGGGCATGGAGTTCACCAGAGCTTCACAGGTTGCTACTGGAGTCTGCTTCCACTCCTCCATGACCACATCACAGAGCTGGTGGATCTTAGAGACCTTGAGCTCCTCCACCTTCCCTTTGAGGATGCCCCACAGATGCTCAATAGGGTTTAAGTCTGGAGACATGTTTGGCCAGTCCATCACCTTTACCCTCAGCTACTTAAGCACGGCAGTGGTTGTCTTGGAGGTGTGCTTGGGGTCATTATCATGTTGGAATACTGTCCTGCGGCCCAGTCTCCGAAGGGAGGTGATCATGCTTTGCTTCAGTATGTCACAGTACGTCTTAGCATTCATGGTTCCCTCAATGAACTGTATCTCCCCAGTGCCGTCAGAACTCATGCAGCCCCAGACCATGACACTCCCTCCACCATGCTTGACTGTAGGTAAGACACACTTGTCTTTGTACTCTTCACCTGGTTACTGCCACACATGCTTGACACTATCTGAACCAAATACGTTTATCTTGGTCTCATCAGACCACAGGACATGGTTCCAGTAATCCATGCCCTTAGTCTGCTTGTCTTCAGCAAACTGTTTGTGGGTTTTCTTGTGCATCATCTTTAGCAGAGGCGTCCTTCTGGGACAACAATCATGCAGACCAATTTGATTGAGTGTGTTGCGCATGGTCTGAGCACTGACAGGCTGACTCCCCACCCCTTAAATCTCTGCAGCAATGCTGGCAGCACTCATATGTCTATTTCCCAAAGACAACCTCTGGATATGACGCTGAGTACGTGCACTCAACTTCTTTGATTAACCATGGCGAGGCCTGTTCTGAGTGGAACATGTCCTGTTAAACAGCTGTATGGTCTTGGCCACCGTGCTGCAGCTCAGTTACAGGGTCTTGGCAATCTTCTTATAGCTTAGGCCATCTTTATGTAGAGCAACAATTCTTTTTTTCAGATCCTCAGAGAGTTCTTTGCCATGAGGTGCCATGTTGAACTTCCAGTGAAAAATATGAGAGAGTGAGAGCGATAACACCAAATTCAACACACCTGCTCCCCATTCACACCTGAGACTTTGTAACACTAATGAGTCACATGGCTCTGGGGAGGGAAAATGACTGATTGGGCTCAATTTGGACATTTTCAATTAGGGGTTTACTCACTTTTGTTGCCAGCGGTTTAGACATTAATGGCCATGTGTTGAGTTATTTTGAGGGGACAGCAAATTTATACTGTTATTATACAAGCTGTACACTCACTACTTTACAATGTAGCAAAGTGTCATTTCTTCAGTGTTGTCACATGAAAAGATAGAATAAAATATTTACAGAAATGTGAGGGGTGTACTCACTTTTGTGAGATACCGTACTTGCTAAAATAATTAATTGAATGTTATTGTTATAATGTTAATAAATTCAATATGCTAAGTCTTTGGGGTAGAAATCCATGTTATTCTGATTGTAATTTGTTTCTTGTATAGCTTGTACTATGCTACTACATATATTGACTAGCGCATTTTTTTTTCTAACAAGCAGCTAGAACAATAAAATATAACACAAGTGAGGTGTTCTTACAGATATGTGTATGTGACATATGATGCTTTCACAGTGCCATATAAAGTGGAAAGGGGCTAAATCAACCACTGAAATACTTTAATATGTTTTACTGCCTGAACTCTGTAGTGCAGTAGATCCTGTGTATAACTTCTCAGTCTGATTTCTGGTCGACAAGGGATTTTTGGAAAATAGTGTAAATTTATATTTCAGACAGTTATCTCACAAGTGTTTTCATATACAGTATACTGAATAATATTTAATACATAACTAAATTATTAACTTCCAGGTTGTGCACTCACTTTCTCTGTTTCTTGCTCTGCTTTTTATACAACACACCTGTTTGGATCATGCTCTCTCACCCATGATTCAGGTATCACTAGGCTACATTGTTTATTCAGGCTGTTTTGTTTCACTGGTTTTTCTTGGTGCTTATTTCCTACCACTTACTCCTTTGGTGAGAGCTACATGTTTTAATTTTATATGTTATTATATACTTCCAGGATCAGGCCATTTCCGGGGACGTCTAGGACATGTGTTATGGGCTACATGCACCGAGCCTGGAATTTTGCTGCTCTAGCACACAGCTCCGTTGATGTGTAAAAATGTTTCTAAGGCTACACCTACCATAGCCCTTCTTGGCTTCTGTGGGCTTAAAGTGCCCATGCAGTCCTAGTACCTATGTACAGTTGTGCTCATAAGTTAACATACCCTGACAGAATTTATGATTTCTTGGGCATTTTTCAGAGAATATGAATGATAATACAAAAACATTTCTTTCACTCATGGTTAGTGTTTGGCTGAAGCCATTTATTATCAGTCAACTGTGTTTACTCTTTTTAAATCATAATGACAACAGAAACTACCCAAATGACCTTGATCAAAAGTTTACATGCCCTGGTGATTTTGTCCTGATACCATGCACACAAGTTGGCACAAAGGGGTTTGAATGGCTATTAAAGGTAACCATCCTCACCTGTGATCTGTTTTCTTGTAATTAGTGCATGTGTATAAAAGGTCAATGAGTTTCTGGACTCCTGACAGACTCTTGCATCTTTCATCCAGTGTTACACTGATGTTTCTGGATTCTGAGTCATGGGCAAAGCAAAATAATTGTCAAAGGATCTGTGGGAAAAGGTAGTTGAACTGTATAAAACAGGAAAGGGATATAAAAAGATATCCAAGGAATTGAGAATGGCAATCAGCAGTGTTCAAACTTTAATCAAAATAAGGGGTTCTCTTGAAACCAAACCATGGTCAGGTAGACCAACTGAAATGTCAGCCACAACTGCCAGGAAAATTGTTTGGGATGCAAAGAAAAAACCCACAAATAACTTCAGGTGAAATACAGGACTCTCTGAAAACATGTGGTGTGGCTGTTTCAAGATGCACAATAAGGAGACACTTGAAGAAAGATGGGCTGCATGGTTGAGTCACCAGAATTCAGTCATTACTACGCAAATGCCACAAAGTATCCCGCTTACAATACACCAAACAGCACAGAGACAAGTCTCAAACCTTCTGGCACAAAGTCATTTAGAGTGATGAGACCAAAATTGAGCTTTTTGGCCACAACCATAAACCCTGTATTTGGAGAGAAGTCAACAAGGCCTGTGAAAAACGGAGCTGGATTGCTGATGTTTTAAGGATGTGTGAGCTACAAAGGCACAGGAAATGTGGTCAAAATTGATGGCAAGATGAATGTAGTATGTTATCAAAAAATACTGGAGGAACATTTGCATTCATCAGCCAGGAAGCTGCGCACGGGACATAATTGGACATTCCAACATGACAATGATCCAAAACACAAGGCCAAGTCAACCTGTCATTGGCTACAGCAGAATAAAATAAATATTCTGGAATGACCATATCAGTCTCCTGATCTCAATATCATTGAGCCACTCCGGGGAGACTTCAAACAGCAGTTTCATGCAAGACAGCCCAAGAATTTCCAGGAACTGGAGGCTTTTTGCCAAGAGGAATGGACAGCTTTATCATCTGAGAAGATAAAGAGCCTCATCCACAAATACCACAAAAGACTTCAAGCAGTCATTGATGTTAAAGGGGGAAATACACGGTATTAAGAACTGAGGTATGTAAACTTTTGATCAGGGTCATTTGGGTAGTTTCTGTTGTCATTATGATTTAAAAAGAGCAAACACAGTTGATTGATAATAAATGGCTTCAGCCAAACACTAAGTGAAAGAAATGTTTTTGTGTTATCATTCATATTCTCTGAAAAATGGCCAAGAAATCATAAATTCTGCCAGGGTATGTAAACGTATGAGCACAACTGTATATGCATATGTATAGTGAGATAATCCCTGGAGAACAAACTGAAAGTGCCCATCTACCTCAAGTATTATTTGAAAAGGGTTTTACTTGCCCTATATCATACGTCTAATATATACTTTTTAGAGCTTGATGAGCTTTGCTATGTACCACACCCTCATAGTTGCCTCACAGGATCTGGAGCTCTTTTGTGGATATCCTGGTTCACCTGTCTGCCTCATCTCAGTGACAAACTATATCTCATACCTTATGTTTTCCATATACACATATACACGTATAGCTCCAGAAGAAGCGCGTCCCGAGCTCGAAACTAGTCGAGCAATTTTTTAAATGCACCTTCTGAGTATTTGAGTAGAAGTGATCCACTTCGGTTTGGCCCTATTAACCCCTCTATATGTGATTATTGAATTATATATGATTAAGTGATCATGTATGTATATATATATATATATATGTGTATTATCTTTCTAAGAGTTTAGTTGTCAAGCCATAGAAATTGTTCACAACTTACCAAACTGGTCCATTGAGGTTCAGTTTGAACCCTGGATTATATGGTTGGTCATTGAGACACATTTTAGACCACATTCCCCTTGTATATGTTTTTTATCTTTGTCCTAGTCATTTTTCATTAATGATTTGCAACAAATAAATATTGATATATTTTCATCCAATGAAAAATATGCCCGACAAGTCAATTTTTTCTATTCTTTATTTCTGTATCATCACAGTCAACAAAAAAATGGTAATATATAAGGTAGCACAGGGTTATTTACAGAGATAGTACTTTACAAAATGCCAGTTAGACCCCATACACACTATTAGATTTTTTGCAGACTTTTGTTTTCAGATTTACCAAAACCATATAATATGAGGTCAAACCTTAAGAGTTAAAATTTTTATGCATTCAGGTAAGCCCTTGCACTACATCAGTGGTTCTCACCTCCTGTCCTCGGGACCCACTAACAGGCCAGGTTTGCAGGATAACTAAAATACATCACAGGTGATATCATTTGCTGCTCAGTGACCGCAGTATTCTAGTCTGCATCTCCCCAAGGTAATACTTAAAATCTGGCCTGTTGGTGGGTCCTGAGGACCGGAGTTGAGAACCACTGCACTACATGGATTTGGTAAATCTGAAGACAAAAATCTGCAGAAAATCTAATAGTGTGTATGGGGTCTCAGATGTGCTTTCCTGAAACAGGCTTCCAGTAAATCAGATCTGAATAACCAGAAACAGCCAGGCAAAGTGCACGTTCACATGTAACATATAGTTAAAGCTAACCGGTGATTGGCCCACACAGAGTCATTGCAATGTAACCTTTGCAGTAGCTTACCTTCCTTTGCTCACTCAAAACTCCATTTAGCTGCAGGGGTTCCCAATGTCACAGTACTAATTGACTCAGTACTGTGACATGCTCTTCCACACTCAGATCTACTGGGTATTTGCTTCAGCTACTTGTGTTGAAATGAGTGGCAGCAGAGAAAAGTAAGGGCTCATGTAGACGGGCATTGTTTTCCTGCATTTGATGTGCCTGTGAAATATGCATCAAACTCTGGTCAACAGGTTCACATTGGCTTTAATGGAGATGTAGATGACAGTTCAGAGGCTTGCGTTTGACCTGCTTTGTGTTGCATTTCTTTGAACACAACTTGTTCTACAGAGATGCATTTGAATTCTAGGCAAAGCAAGTCAAAAACATCCTTTTCTTGTCAAGTGTTTGGCATTCAAATACATGTGCTTGATTAGCGCTGCTGTCAAATGGAGACAGTTGCATTTGACAAGAATGGCCATCTACATGAGCCGTAAAGTAAATATTAAAGGCCAGATTATAACAGTGGGATATATGATTCATAAGGCTCGTTTTACTAAAGTGAGTCGGTGATTATAACACCGCTGCTTATTATATGCATGATCTTTATTCTTTCACGTGCAATGTACATTATTCTGTCAAAAGTCTTATTTTCTCATCATTCATTTTTCTTGTTAAGAATGGAAACAGAGGGCAAAAGGATATGAGCCGGAGGTCATGCAGCTGCCCCTCCCTCTTAGGTTTAAAATATTTTTAAATAGTTTTAATACACCTCAGTAGTTTAAAAAAGTTACTAACATTTCTGATTGCTGTATAAATGTCATTGGTTCCAAAAAAGTGTCAAAAATGTTCAACATGTCCGCCCCAATATCACAGTCCCGATAAAAATCGCAGATCGCCGCCATTACTAGTAAAAAAAAAAAATTGTAAAAATGGCAGAAATTAATTCTCATAACTTTTAAACGTGGCAACTTTTGAGCAAACCAATCAATAAACGCCAATTGCAATTTTTTTTTTTTACCAAAAATATGAGAGAGAATATAAATCGGCCAAAACCGAAGAATACATTTGTTTTTTTTTTATATTTTTTTGCATATGTATTTTAGCAAAATGTAAGAAATATTGTTTTTTTTTTTTTTTTTTGCAAAATTGTTGCTATTTTTTTGTTTATAGCGGTGATCATAAATGACGCAGAGGTGATCAAGTGCCACCAAAAGAAAGCTCTATTTGTGGGAAAAAAGGACACAAAATTTGTTTGGGTACAACGTCGCCCGACCGCGCAATTGTCAGTTAAAGTGATGCAGTGCCGAATTAAAGTGCTCTGGTCCTAACTAGAGTTGAGCGAACTTCTAGAAGTCCGGGTTCTGCTGGTTCGGCCGAACTTCGGGACAAAGTCCGGGTTCGGGTCCGGACAGAACCCGAACTTTGTCCCGGATGGGTAAAACTTCTACTAGAGGTAAAAACGTAAAAAATACAAAAATAAAAAAAAATTTATAAATTTCAATAAAGGGACAGGGGTAAAGAAACATCCCGTGAACAGGGTGGGAATGGGTGTAAAGGAAGGAAAACGTCTGGAGATCCTGGAAGGTCCTGATAAAATGTTGTAAAAAACATGGATTTTCAGGCCCAGAGGTAACTAAAGTTACCCCAAGCCCCAGGCCCTGTTTCAAGCCCAAGACAGGCCTGGGCTTGGGCCTGAAACAGGGCTTCAAGCCGGCTTGGTCGTCTTGGGCCTGAAGATCTTCAAGCGAGTTGAGATCAATCCTGGTCTCGTGAA
>BLSH010520306.1:412005-423889 GCA_018402905.1 Glandirana rugosa | reverse complement strand
CACAATTTAGGGGATCAGATTATGCTCCAAACATTATTTCTATTTGCACAACTCCAGGTCTGGGCTGGAGTAAGGAGTTGGCCGTTATCTGTGACCTGGGAGCTTTAGTGAATTCCAGTTTGGCTGTTATTTAACGCCAGCCGTTATAGTGAATTCCATATGTGCGCTATTTACCGCTATTTGCGCATATCTACCGTTAAATAGCGCACATTTGCGCAAATGTGCGCCTGAGTGGTATAGTAAATAAACCCCTATGTGTATAAAAGTATAAATCATTTATTGGTAAACAGTAAAAACACATAATTGTACAGATAGACAAACATATAAAATATACAAAGCAATTCAAGATACGTATACCACATAGTGGGCAAGGTGGATATGGCCCACCGGTGATTAAGACGCATGTCCCGACAAGTTTCGATATTACAATAAATGTTGCATCTTCCTCAGGGAATATTGTATTGCCGAGAATATCAATTCTATGGAATAGAATGTACAAATATAAGTATAATAAAGACTATCAACAAAGTAAAATACAAACAATTTTGATAATACAGTAATACATGTGGTGAAGAGAGAGGTAATTCCACATACAAATGCATGCCTATGAGATGGTCCATGACAAACAATACACACAAAAAGGGAGCTCACCCGGATATGAAAAATATTCAGCGTAAAAATAACTTTTCTCCACATGTCCCAGAGTGAGGATAGGAGATAGGCTCTACGTAAATATCAGAGCTGCAAACTGCAAATAGACGTAACTCTCCACAAGGACCGGATATAAAAAAGGAAGAGAGGTTCCTAAAAGAATAGTGAGGAGACAACATGAGTAAAAAGGATGGCTTAGATATAGTAGCAAAATGGGAAAGGTGTAAAAGGGAAAGAGAAATAGAAATATCTTACACCCAGATCCACCACGTCCACATAGGGCAGGGGTCAGGACCCTCAGAATGTAAGTATTATTATCCCACAGTGCAAGTCACCTCAAAAAGTCTTCACATAGAGATACATCGATCCGGACCGTGCCCCTCCCGTGAATAGACAGGATAGTACGCCATCCATCTCCCTGCTCCGGTCCCCCGGGCGGGCGGCTTCGGACGGAGCCGCGCATGCTCGAACGTGGAGCGTTCGTTGCGCAACTCCGTCCGACGTCACCCCCCCGCCGGCGTGCGCACATCGAGCCAATCTGCCAGATGGAAGGGCGGAGGGACTACCATGAGAGGCGTCCTGGTTGGCTAGTCCGGCCCCACTAGCTGCGTGCCAGCTGAGGGGCCTACTTGCACCGGGGAAAGGATGTCGATAGGGACCCCTGGTGGTGATTGACCATAGCATCAATCCCCAAATGGCACCAATGGCACCTTCCCTTGTGGCCATTGCACTCTATGCCCATATATTGATACTAGATCCCACATTATTCTACCTAACAATAAACCCCATTGCCCTCGACACTTCGCAAATTGCCAGACCAAGGGAGTAATATATTTACTTACATGCAGCTGTGGCTGTTTTTATGTGGGTAAGACCATTCAAAAACTCTCCCAACGAGCTTTACGCCACATTTCCAATATGAAAAAAAGTGACCAGGACACCCCTTTGGGTCGACATGTGGCTATAGTCCACCAGGGTGTCTACCCGAGGGTCAGATTTGTGGTCCTGGACAGGATCCATCCGAGCCTGCGTGGGGGTGACTTTGACATGGTCCTCCTTCAGCGCGAGCTCCGGTGGATCCTTAGTCTGAATGCTATAATGCCACCTGGCCTGAATGGCACCATGAATTTCAAAACCTTCTTACCCGGATTTTCTTCCGGGGGGTTTGATAAAGATTTACTATGATCATGTCTTGTTATCACTACTTCTTAATCCCTTGGTCATATTTTCCTTTCCTCTCTTTGGATGGGTATGATTGATATTTACCTAGGTCGTATTATATATGTGCTCTTTTTCATGAACTATCTATATTTATTATTTTTTTTTTTTCTAATTCCAGACGTAGGATCTGTGTGCTATTGTTGCTTCAGTTCTCCTGGTTGTATAGCTTCATGTATCCCAATGACCTGATGCTTTGCCCTATGCATCTGCATGTCTGGTACTGGTCCTGACATTTGATCTCACAGTGGTACCCTGGATTTATTTAATTTATCTCTCTACTGTACACCTTAGCAAATCATTAGATTTCATTTGTTCTGCAGGTCTCCTGCTGGTTTTTGGCTTGCCCTGATGTCTTCCCATTTGGGGATTGATGCTATGGGCAATCACCACCAGGGGTCCCTATAGACATCCTTTCCCCCGGCGCACGTAGTCCCCTCAGCCGGCACGCAGCTAGTGGGGCTGGACTAGCCAACCAGGACGCCTCTCATGGCAGTCCCTCCGCCCTTCCATCTGGCAGATTGGCTCGATGTGTGCACGCCGGCTGGGGGGTGACGTCGGACGGTGTTGCGCAACGAACGCTCCACGTTCGAGCATGCGCGGCTCCATCCGACGCCACCTGCCCGGAGGACCGGAGCAGGGAGATGGATGGCGTACTTTCCTGTGTATTCACAGGAGGGGCCCGGTCCGGGATCGATGTATCTCTAGGCCGGGCCTTTTGGAAATTTGGGGACACCGCCCATTTCACTAGGAGGGGGTATTTATACCCCCCAGGTCAGCGTCTCTGCCCAGTTCCGGCATTTGGAAGGCTCCCATGCTGGATGAGGCTGTCCTTCAGGCTCTTAGACACATATACAGGTCAGTACTTTGGTGGTATCTGCTTAGATACGTCAGCAATTTCTGCTCCCCTTTTGTGTTATGGTTGACCCCCCTTTTTTTATATATATCTTTTTTATATATATCTTCTGGAGAAGGGCCGTTTCTCGGCAGGCTCTCTATGTGAAGACTTTTTGAGGTGACCTGCACTGCGGGATAATAATACTTACATTCTGAGAGTCCTGACCCCTGCCCTATGTGGACGTGGTGGATCTGGGCGTAAGATATTTCTATTTCTTTTTCACTTTTACACCTTTCCCATTTTGCTACTATATCTAAGCCATCCTTTTTACTCATGTTATCTCCTCACTATTCCTTTAGGAGCCTCTCTTCCGTTTTTATATACGGTCCTTGTGGAGAGTTACGTCTATTTGCAGTTTGCAGCTCTGATATTTACTTAGAGCCTATCTCCTATCCTCACTGTGGGACGTGTGGAGAAAAGTTATTTTTACGCTGAATATTTTTCATATCCGGGTGAGCTCCCTTTTTGTGTGTATTGTTTATCATGGACCATCTCATAGGCATGCATTTGTATGTGGAATTACCGCTCTCTTCACCACATGTATTACTGTATTATCAAAATTGTTTGTATTTTACTTTGTTGATAGTCTTTATTATACTTATATTTGTACATTCTATTCCATAGAATTGATATTCTCGGCAATACAATATTCCCCTGAGGAAGATACAACATTTATTATGATATCGAAACATGTCGGGACATATGTCTTAATCACCGGTGGGCCATATCCATCTTGCCCACTGTGTGGTATATGTATCTTGCATTGCTTTGTATATTTTATATGTTTGTCTATATGTACAATTATGTGTTTTTACTGTTTACCAATAAATGATTTATACTTTTATACACATAGTGTGGTTTGAGCATCCACCCCAAAACCCCCCTTTTTCTTGGGGCCACTTTTTTTGGTTTATGTATTGTTGGGATGCAGTGGACAGCTCACCTTTTTTAGGGACACACACCGGGGCTCATTTAGTTTATCCAGGTCTAGAGCAAATGCACTTGCAGTGCACAGTATATTTGCCTTTAGTGAATCAACCTCCCCGAGTTGATAAACTATTGATTGCTATTTCAATATAAAAAGCAAGTACGCATACACAATTTAGCATTTTTGTAACTTATTTTTCTGAGTCGTATGGCAAATGAAAGAATGTGAAGCTGTATATGCTTCCACCTCCTCTAGTGTATTCATAGAATCTCTGGTGTGTTGTTATAATAAATGCTGATAATGTCTGTTTATTGTGTGTACAAGGCCAACATACAGGCAAGCCGGATAAAGTACCACACTTGAATAGGTAGTAACATAACTGTTTGACACAGAATACATTGTATTATTACTGTGCACATATCTAGGTTGTTATGTATATGATCTTACTGTCACACAAGTTTTGCGGAGCCAGAAAGAAGGGGATTTCTTCAAAAAGGACACAAACCTCCATAAAAACACGACAGAGGTCCCAGTTTTCTTCCACTTCAGAAAAGAAAATGTTTTTATTGATATCTGTGTCCATCATCTTTGAAACATGAAGGGAGGAACAAACTCCTCCATGAGGACACTGGAAATTCCAACCCTTCCTCATCTAAAAAAATAGTTTTAAATGGAGTTACAATTTAAATGAATAAATATAATAACGTTTTGTAAAACTGGCTAAACCAGTTACGAAAATGCATATTATGGTAACCAACTCATTAGCCTATCTACATTGGATAGCATTTTGGTATTTGTCAGGCATTTGTTTTACTAGACCAATAATATAGAGACTATTGTCTATTAAATAATTGGAATTCATAGCATAATTTGTAATGTTCTTAGCATGTTACAGGTTTCTAATGAGTTGATAGGCTAAGGCAGTGTTCCCCAACTCCAGTCCTCAAGGCCCACCAACAGGTCATGTTTTCAGGATTTCCCTCAGATGAATCGGCTGTGGTAATTACTAAGGCAGTGAAACTGATCAAATCACCTGTGCAAAATAATGGAAATCCTGAAAACATGACCTGTTGGTGGGCCTTGAGGACTGGAGTTGAGGAACACTGGGCTAAGGGGTTTATTTACTGAGGCTGGGTTCACACCTATGCAAATTGGATGTGGCTCACACCACATCCAATTCTCATGACACTTGAAAACACATTGTTTTCAATGTGTCAGGTTCACATAGGTGCGGTGCATTTGCACTGCATATTGCACAGAAAACGTGTGCATTTTCTGTGCAATGAGATGCAAATTCCCAGCTTATTAAGTTCAATGGGAATGCATCTGCCCCACAGATGTGTTCCGCACTGAACGGTGATTCTATGGGAATCTGTCCTCCTCCTTGCTGCACCTCCCCCCCCCCCCCCGAGCAGCTGATGTGCTGCGAGAACAGACAGGAGCCACTGAACGGTGGCTCCGCCCCTTCTCAGCAGCAAACAGGCTGGAATTCGAACCGCATTGGTGTGAACCCAGCCTTAATCTAGAGAGTGCAAAATTAGTCACAATTCTGCACAGAAACCAATCAGTTTCTAATCTCAGCTTGTTCAATTAAGCTTTGGCAATAAAACCTGGAAGCGGATTGGTTTCTATGCAGGATTGTGACAAATTTTGTTCTCCCTAGCCTTAGTAAATAAGCCCCTAAGTCTAGGTTCACACTTATGCGGTACAGGAAACACCACAATCCATGTGCATTTCCCACACTGTGTAAAAAACACACTGCCCTTGCACTCTGCTGCGGGCGTCAATACAAAGTTAATGAAACTCGAATGCAGGTTGCAAACGCCGTGCGTTTTTTCTGCACTGGTCGCATAGTAAAAAAACAACCATACGATCCAGTTGCAGTGCAGCTCAAAAAAGGTACACGCACTTCTTTGGTGCAAATCGGTGCGATTCGAGCCCATTCAAAATGAATGAAAGAAAAAATTAGATCAAAATGAAAAATGATTCAAAATGAAAAATGATTCAAAATGAATGGGTTCAAATCGCACGGCACTGGATCACGTGCACATTGAACAGGAATACAGTGTGATTCAGGTGTGGTTCATAGTGTGAACCAAGCCTAACTATTGGTTCTAAAGACCTTTGTTGTGTAGGAGTAAAATATAACACAGAAATATATTTTAAAACAGCTGCTCATGCTAAACCCAAATTTTATTTTGTGATGTTTAGTCAAAACAAAGTGTCTCTTTTGTAACTAATTTGAGTCAATTTTGAAGAATAATATCTTTGTATGTGAGTGTCTAATCATTTTGTGTCCTTGCTTATGTTCAGTTTAGTTATCTAGTTTTTCCTTTTCTTAATGCTGTCATATGCAGCCATGTACTATGTATAGATGAAGGAGATTTAGAGATGGCTGTTTGAAACTGCAGTCAACAGCTTATAATAGCAGAATTGATTTTTTTGCCAAGGTATTGGCTGTTCTGCAGATGAGCATTGCAATTGTAGTGGATCAATCATTTCCTTAGTGTTGCATTTCTCACCCATCAAAAAGTACCATTTATTTATATTCCATTTGCTTACAATATGATTTTAAAAGGGAAAGTATGTTACATAGTTACATAGTTAGTCAGGTTGAAGAAAGACACAAGTCCATCTAGTTCAACCAAAAAAAAGAGAGAAAAATTATATGTGGCGTTTTATGATAGATAGATAGATAGATAGATAGATAGATAGATAGATAGATAGATAGATAGATAGATATTTTACTGATTAAATACAAAATGCTTCAAGCCAGGACAACAGTCTATATAGGTTTATAGCATGACATCTGCATTGCACTAATCTTACAGCTGAATTGCAGAAATCCATCCACTTTATAAAAAGTGCATGACCTCTCCTGAACTTTTCTATATTTTTTATATCTGACAGGTTTATG
The DNA here is from genome assembly GCA_018402905.1 of Glandirana rugosa. Taxonomy (NCBI): domain Eukaryota; kingdom Metazoa; phylum Chordata; class Amphibia; order Anura; family Ranidae; genus Glandirana; species Glandirana rugosa. The sequence continues at coordinate 417,277 of BLSH010520306.1, read as the reverse complement.
GCTCTACGGGAGAATACACTGACATTCCAGGCTGTAAGACAGGAGAGAGAGGCACACAGAACAGCTATGATCCTCCCCTTTGCTTTCTAGTCAGAGAAGCCTTTGTGTTTTGTGAACGAGTTCACATAATACAAAGGCTGCTGTGATTGTGTCAGAGAAGGAGAGGGGCAGGCATAGCAGCTGCACTGACTCGAATGTTGAAGATGCTTAGACCTGAAGAATACAGCAATAGCCTTCTTCTGGGAGTGCAATAAAACTGTCAGATGTAAATAATAGAGATAAGCCTAGGAGATATCATGCACCTCCTTGGACTTAACTCATAGTGTGCCTTCACTTTATACAAAGGAGCTTGTAGGCAGGTAGCCTACTGTATGTGTAGTAAGCACCTGGATGCTCAGGTCAGGGGGAAGGGGTTAATGTTTTTAACTTAGGGAAATGCACACAAAAGACTTGCTGGGACCTATGGTCTATTTTGGAACAATGATTTGTTAGAAGAGCCTTGGAACATGGACTTCAATGTTAGAGCACTGCCAAGATTGGATTTTTCTTTTAAGAGACTCCACCTGTGCAGGTAATCTGGGGCAGCCACAGTTAGGTTCAGTTAGGAACGGGATGTTATTGCATGTTATAAATGTTGCCAAGTTTACAGTAAAAGTTGATTCAACTGCTCAGAGCCTGGTCTGAAGTTATTTAAAGGAGCAAATGTGAGGTCTAGGCATACCATTAAAGAACTTGGGTCCTCAACCACAATAAGGGGTACATGTAACATCAATATGGTGGTTGTGGGGGTCTGCGGGTAGGAGGCTTATTGGAATTTAACAAGTAGGCCCCCAGATCCCGCCCCCCCCCCATGTGAATGAGTATAGGGTACATAGTACCCCTACCCATTCACCAGAAATGTGTCAAAAGTAAAAAAAAACACAGACAGTTTTTGACAAATCCTTTATTAAAAAATAAAAAATCAGTGTCCCCCGATGTAGGTCCATCGTCAATCACACCACTCGCCACACCCAAAAATATAAATAAAGACACTCTCGCTGACATGGAGGCCATCTGCCTACTGCTTGCTTTTCCATTTGACAGTTCTTATATAGGTAAGACACGGGGCCACCTGGCGACAACGCCTGGTGGCACCGGCCCTTCGGATATCATGGACCCAGCATGCACTGGTCCGTAACATTAGAAGGGGGGTGGTGCCACCAGGTGACGTAGCCAGGTGGCCCCACCTCTTACCTATATGAGAAATGTCAAACAGCTTAGCTTGCAGTAGGCAGCCAGCCTTGATGTCGGTGAGAACATCTTTTTTTTTTTTTCCTTTTTCGGCGGGAAAACGTGATTGATGATGGATTTACATTGGGGGACACTGTTTTTTTATTTGTTAATAAAGGAATTGTTAAACTCTGTCTCTGTTTTTTTACTACTTTTTGACACTTTTTTTGGTGAATAGGTAGGGGTACTATGTACTTCATATTCATTCACATGGGGAGAGGGATCTGGGGCCCCCAGATTCTCATAAGCCCCCTGCCCGCAGACCCCCACAACCACCAGCCATGGTTGTGGGGATAAGGCCCCTGTCCCCATCAACATGGGGACATGGTGCTTTGAGGAGGGAGGCAGAGCCCCCAAAGCGCCTGCCCCCCCATGTTGAGGGCATGTGGCCTGGTATGGTTCAGGGGGGGCATTCGTTCATCCTCCCCTTTCCTGACCTGCTAGGCTGCATGCCCAGATAAGGGTCTGGTATGGATCTTGGGGGGACCCCATGTTGTTTTTTTTTAAATTTCGCAGAGTCAATTTAAATGTGATTTGACTCTATTTTTAATTTTTATTATTTCACTTAAAGTGGGTTCCCACTTTATATGAAATAATAAAAATGAAAATGCCATTTCTAAAGAAAAAAAAAATGCATGCGATGACATTTAAATTGCCGGAAATACAATATCATTTCCGGCAATAGAAAAATGTTACAAAAAAATGCCAACTTTTTTTTTAAAAACAGTGTGGGGTCCTCCCCGAAATACATCCCAGACCCTTATGCAGCCTGGCAGGTCAGGAAAGGGAGGGGACCAGCAAACAACACCCTCCTGAACCATACTAGGCCACATGCACTCAACATGGTAGGGGTGGGTGCTTTCCTGCCCCCCCATGTGAATGAGTATCGGGTATATAGTACCCTTGCCCATTCACCAAAAGTGTTTTTTAAACATTTTTCTATTGCTGGACAATGCTGACATTCTTTTCTTCCATTCATCTGTCAGTAGGGAAGCCCGCTGACAGATCAGGAGACATGGTTGTTAAGGATGCTTAACAACCAGCTATTCTTCACACAGAATTCGAATTGGTTGATCATTTTTTGAACAATCCGAATTCTAATTGTTCTGAAAAGTTGATAATCGTTATAAAATTAATAAACTAAACAAATTTGAATGAAAATTATACAAATTTTAATGAAAACTGAACTAAACGAATTCTTAAACCAATCTAAATGAATTCCATTACGAAACAAAGTCAGTAACATAACAAATCTATCCGAAACATAACAAAAACAAATTTTTCTGCTGTGCACGTGTCTTGTGAACACAGTGATAACTGCTAGTGGCTCTAATGGCTTCTAGCAATAATCACATGTAAAATCCGTAAGGCTGGTTGTACCCAAGTTGATTGATCGTTCAACTTGGGTACATTCAGCCTTCCCATACATGGTATGAATCTTGGCTGGCTCCTGCTGAACTGGTCGAAATTCAAACCGTCTATGGCCGGCTTAAGGAACAGTAAGCCAGGTCTGTAATACATGTGAAAGTGTAACTGATCAGGTAAAAGGAAACCACTGAAACAATGGGCTTTGGCATGACTCAGCTTAAAGCAGTAGTGAAATCACAAACAAAAAAAAGTATTGGCCCCCTTGCAAGGTAATGGATTAATATGCTAATATGCAAGGCAAACTAGCACATTATAAAAGACTTACCTGTACAACAGATCTCTCCACCATTGCGCTGTCAGCACTTCCAGGGCTTGTATCTTTGCCTGGTCTTTCTTCCGGAGTTCATGGGCTCTGGCCATTTAAATAGCCGAGCTGCACTGATGTCACTCCCATGCATGCGCACATGAGTCATGATCACGGCACAGTGCACTGGAATGAGTGCCCTCATTTCAGAGCACAGTGCACATGCGCTGGTGATATTCATTGTACCTATGGGTAAGCTTAATTATAAGCTCACCTGTAGGGACAAGTGACTAAGCTGAGATTACTACTGCTTTAAATAGCCTAACTGGGCCAATACCAGCACCAGGTGAGCATGAATGCACATACACATAGCACGCAGTGATCATGAGAATGTATGCTTGCATGTACACTAACACATCCAGCTGCCTTCCTATGTGATGGGCCACATGCCAGAGCACATTCATGCACCCATGCTAGCCTTTGGTTTTGCTGAATAGTGGAGTCTTCCTGAGAATCACTGGCTGGCATCAGTTTCTGCTCTGACATTTCTGCCTGACATTTCAAGTGTCCACTGAAAAAAATATTTGCGATTTTTTGTGATGTATAGCATTGTCCTGGTCTATAAAACACAGGTTTTTAAAGTAGAAATGTAATGCCAGTGCTAGTTGTAATTGGCAAATGTAGACAGTACTCCTGGGTGAAGAGAAGGGTAAGTCAGGTCAGCACCATTCCTCCTCCTCAATGATATAAACAGGGTGCTTCCAAGCATGCAAGCTGTACAAGGCTTTCTTATTATAGAACCCAGCAGCATACTCTGCAAACTGAGTATCATTGAAACACCTGCTGTTACATATTTATTTGTAAAATTTAGTTTTATACAAGTAATACTAAGATATAATGCAATTTACAAAACTGCAGACTGACAAAAAAAAAATTTAAATTGACCCAAAACCACTGGAGTTTCCCTTTGAAGTGTTCACACCATTTTGGATGACCGTCAAAAATATAGTTACTGTTTTCTACATTCCCTAACAAAAAGTGAAATTTCTGATCATGAAAGGATCTGTGACAACTGCCAAAATGAATGAATACTTATTTGTAAACACTGCAATGATTTATACTAAACACTGCCAACTACTATAACTACTATACTAAGCAAGTCCTTGTAAATGACCAGAGCATTAAAGAGATTGTTAACCTTCTTTTTTAATCTTCTTTAAAAAAAAAAAATAAATAATAATAATAAACATGTTATAGTTACCTGCTCCGTGCAATGGTTTTGCACAGAGCAGCCCCATCATCTTTTCTTGGGTCCTCCACTGGCACTCCTGACTCCACATCTTTGCTGAGTGCCTCCGTAGTTGATGAGATAACTCAAACGGCAATGAAGGGAGAGGTTTTGATTATGGGTGACTTCAACATGCCTGACGTTAACTGGAATTCTCAAACTGCTATTACAAGCCGGAGCAGGGATGTAATGGAAGCACTGAATGGGGTTTCTCTAAAACAGTTAGTAAAAAGCCCAACCCGAGGTGATCATATTCTTGACCTAGTACTGACAAATGGGGATCAACTGTCTGATGTTGAGGTGGGGGAGAATTTGGGTTCTAGTGATCACCAATGTCTTTGGTTTGATATTAAAACAAGAACTGAAAAATCATATACAAAAGCAAAAGTTTTAGATTTTAAAAGGACAAATTTTGCTGAAATGGGGAAATTTCTAAAAAATGAACTGAAAGGTTGGAGCAAAATAACAGGAGTAAGTAATCTGTGGGCACTGTTAAAGTCTACCATCTTGGAGGCAACTAGATTATATGTCAGGCAAGTTAGTAAGAATAAATAAATGGTTCACCAAAGAGGTAAGTAGGATAGTAAAGAAAAAAAAATGGCATATAGAAGATTCAAGGAAACAGGAGGTGCAGCTGACAGAGAGGAGTATAAAAATAGACAAATACAGGAGGAGAAAGACACGAAAACGTCGTGGCTATTACACAAACCGGAGGAAAACAGATAAAAATATGAGGAGAGACAGTCGACGTGGAGGACAAAGGAACTTAGAAGATATACGGTAAAAAAAAAGAAATGATAGGATGAATGGAGAAACCACTTGGTAAATAAATAAGAATGATTGAACGGACTGTATATTAGATCAACGGAGGTTCTACCATCTGAAATTGTCACGGGTGTCTAATGAATGAGGACAATAAAACGAGGTTGGAAAGTCAAGTAAAAAATCTTTAAAGGGGTAAAGTCGTTTTAAACAGGAAAATTTTAGATTTTGAAAACGAAAACATATACTAAAAAGTCAAGAACAAAATTATAGTTTGGTTT
>BLSH010520306.1:391183-404007 GCA_018402905.1 Glandirana rugosa | reverse complement strand
GCTCTATTTGTTTGAAAAAAAGGACGCAAATTTCATATTGGTACAATGTTGCATGACTGAGTAATTGTCATTCAAAGTGTGAGAGCGCTGAAAGCTGAAAATTGGTCTGGTTGTTAAGGGGGTTTAAGTGCCCAGTTGTCAAGTGGTTAAATACATCAAGGGGGTGAATAAGGTTCAGGAGGGCAGTCTTTTCAATATGAAACCAAAATCAAGAACACGGGGACATGACCTCAAACTAACTGGGGGGAAGTTCAAAATTAATCTTAGAAAGTATTATTTTACTGAAAGGGTGGTTGATGATTGGAATAAACTACCAACAGAGGTTGTGAGACAGTCAACAGTAAATGGCTTTAAACATGCTTGGGATAAACATAAATCCATAGTCAAACAACAAGGTTAATGTAAAAATATATATATATATATATTAAAAAAAAATATATAAAAAAATAAATAAATAAAAAAAAAATAAATAAATAAAAATAAAAAATAAATAAATAAAAAGGGGCAGACTCGATGGACTACTCAGTCTTTTTCTGCCGTCACTTTTCTATGTTTCTATGTTTCTGTGTAGTAATCCCCTTCCTATGGGGGCACACAAGCGAACTTGATCCTGAGCCTCGCTGCCTATGTCTATAAAAACAAATTGCGTGGCTTGGCAGTTCCTCCATGCTCCCTCAACACAGGATTTGATTTACAGGAGCAGGAGCCTAAGTCTTCCGCTGCTATTAGTCTGCCCTGTGAGGAGGGTGAGAGCGGAGAGGGCAGCTGCTCTTGGGCAAAGCGCTGGATTGAGATTGGGCTTAGGTGAATATAAGTGGGGGCTGAGGGGGATCCTGTGGCACAGAAGGGTTCTTACCTTAATGCAGAGAATGCATTAAGGTAAAAAAACCTTGAAGGCAAGTATACATTTCAGCTTCCCTATGTACCAATATACCACTAATGTTGAAAAAGCTTTCTATACTCTAGAGCAGGCTATACCTCAACCTCCAGTTTGCTCTATAGAAAACTACTTCATTACTTATTGGTATGTGTCCTCAGGACATTAAAACCATTAGAGGGAAGTGCTTCAGCAGCTGACCTCATTAACACACACACCCCGCAACTGCCTTTCCCCTCCAGGAAATTGCTCCTGCCCACCTGTAGTTACATGCAGGTAATTTCAGAGAGCACCATTCTCACTGAATACATAGCCAGTGTCTTCTTCTGGTGATCAATCTTTTGTCTTCTCCTTGCATAGATAGTTCATTTGGCAGTGTGCAGGAGCTGAGTGATCACATAACATCATACATGGAGCAGAGCTGTAGTGAAAGCAGAAGTGTGTTCCTGGAAGTTTGTAAAGCTCACCATAAACTATGCAATCTGATTGTACAATCTCCTTTAGCTCTACGTTCAACTATGTAGTGCAAGGACTTGCCTGATTATATAAAGAGTAATTGGATAGATAGGTGAGTCCTCCTATTATATAGTTTTGGTATATCTAAAGGAGATTGTGTAGAGCTTTTACAATCAAATTGTATAGTGCAACGTTTTGCACCTAAAAAGAACTAGTTGTGCTTTCAGTGATATTAATTGTTAGCGGCACCCCAAACTTAGAGGCAAATTGTATTTTGTAGAGTGCAAAAATGTGAAACAAACAAATGGTAAAAAATATGTAAATTGCAACAGGTCAAAATACAATAGACTGCCCTATGCGTGTCACGGGAAAAATACACCAAAAAATATGCCCTCCCCGTACGCTGTGTGAATGAGGCCTGAAAGTGATCTGGGTGTGTTTACACCCTCCCCGTCCCTTAGGTGGACCTAGATTACAAAAACATTGACAGCTGAATGTCTCCTCTCATGTACTTGTAAAAGCTGGTTATACGCTATGCAATCTGATTTTACAATCTCTGTACAATTTCTATTAGATTTACCAAAACTATGTAATAAGAGAACACACCTGAACAATACATTCAGTTTGTATCAATTCTGGCAGGCCTTTGTGCTACATAGTTGATGGTAGATCTAAAGAAGATTGTACAATCAAGCTACATCAAATGAAGAAGTAGGAAAGTGGGTGGAAATAAAAAATAGGTGGTATATTAAAGTGGTTGTCAACCTGTGACAACCACTTTAACCTACAGGTAAGCCTAGAATAAGACTTACCCGTAGGTGCCCTGCATATCTCCCAAACCTGCACGGTTCAGGAGATATGCAGTGTTCTGCATGTGCCGACGTCATTTCAGCACATGCGTAGTGAAGAAACTGCCTCCGTGCCTTTCTCCACTGAGACCATGCCGTGACTGGCAGCTCCCGCGCACATCGCGATGTCACACGACTCCGGCCAGTCACAGAACTGGAAAAAACATGGCCCCAGAAGACAGAGGGGCTGAAGATGGTCGCGGCCAGCACAGGGGACAGCGCTGGACGTCGCTGGCTTCATTTGCAGGTAAGTGGCATGTAATGGGCTACTATGTGATGCATAGTAGCTCATTATGCTTCTAATTTACAGGGGTATGTAGAGGAAGTAAACCCAATCTGGGTTTACTTCCTCTTTAACGAGGGAAGTGTGGCCCACAGAAGTAAACATGTCCTATTATGTGATGCAGTAAGGCAGTGCATGATAGGATATGACATTTCCTGGATGGTCACTTGATGCCACAGGAAGTGGCGAGCTCAGTTGCATTTTTTAAAAAATCTTGAACTGAGAGGTGCAGATTTAAAGCTGCCATGGACTAGATAAGTGAGAGATAAGCACATTGGCATGGCTTAGGCAGAAAAGACGATATAAAAAGCCTCCTTTTTTTGTGAAAAATTATTCTAAACAGAGTTGATACCAATTAAAGAACCCCTATGGGTGGGACTTTCAAGGTGGGGGGACCAAAGATAATCGAAAACACATCTGCATATGTATCAAATCCACATTTATTTTCACATAAAAATTACAAAAATGTTGTAAAAATGACAAATAAACCAATTAGTGTATAAACGTATTCTGTTAAAACATTGGATTGTTCAAAAGCAGCCGGCTCGCACACATCTGCGTGTAGGTTCCTTAACATCATTCTGCCATCCTACGAAAGAGGAAGAAAGCCCGACGTGTTTCAGGTTCAAGCCTTTCATCAGGGGCGTATAGCAGAATGCAATTTGTATATCTGGACGTACTTTGGCCAATAACAATACTCGAAAGGATTTTGCCTTCAGAGCTCAATGGATGAGGATTTCCTAGTCATATGGTGAATGGGAAAATGATGTGGAGATGTTTCAAATCACAGCTCAAGGACAGGTACCTAGAGCCTTGCTGTATATTAAATGATCCAAGATGAGTTCTATCAAGTCAATGGGAGCAAGAGGAAAGGAGGGTAAATGCCAGAGAATCCTCTCCACCACTTCACAATAGAGCACAATGTTTTTCAGTCTGCCTTACACTGTTTCCATATAGTGATACAAGGTAGGCAGCAGTATAAGACAGCAGACTCTGTCTAACATTTCTGACCTGGTCTTGGGAGCGTTAGGAGTGATTGGAGGTATCCCCCCCTCTTTGGTATATGACGATAGATCCCGTCGTTTAGGCTATGCAAGCTATATTGACTGCTGTCTGATACTGCTGCCTACCTTGGATCACTATATAGAAACAGTGTAAGGCAGACTGAAAAACATTGTGCTCTATTGTGAAGTGGTGGAGAGGATTCTCTGGCATTCACCCTCCTTTCCTCTTGCTCCCATTGAATTGAGAGAGGCACAACAGTACACTGACACCAGGACAGTTAGGCACACTTTTAACCCTTTGATCACCCCCCAGTTAACCCCTTCACTCCCTGTCACCCCCTGTCACTGTGTCATTGAGTGCAGCGATCAGATCGTTCACTGATTGCTGTACTTGTGACCCTTGTGACACTAATCAGTGTTAGGGTAGGTAGTATTAGGCCTAGGTAGGTGTAAATACTCCCCAATAAAGTTTCTAACCCCTTCATTGCCCCCTGTCACCTGTGATCACTGTAGAAGTGTCATGGGTGACGCTAGCTAGATAGTTTTATTTTTCCCCCATCAGATTTCCCGCCGTACATTATTTTATATACCTTTTATAGGTTTTAACACCCGATCGCCCGGCGGTGACCCCAGTTAGGTTTTAGCGTGCGTTAGGGTCACCGAAAACACCTGGCATGGCCAATTAGTTAGGTACTCTGACACATATACACAAACATTAGATAGGTGTTAGACACTATTGCAATATCTGATCTGATTAATATCTGCAATCTGATCTGATATATATTAGCGTCCCCACTAGGTTAGTGTTCTAAAAAAATGCAGCGATAGTGGGATCAGCCCAGATACCTGCTAGCACCTGCGTTTAGCCTCTCTGCCCAGCCCAGCCCACCCAAGTGCAGGGTCAATAGATCACTGTCACTTACAAAACACAGGACACATATCTGCAGCGTTCGCAGACATCACGCCTGATCCCTGCGAAATCTGACGGTGATTTTGGTAGCTTTGAAACAGGCTCTGACAACCAGGTGCACTTTTTTACCTGTGAGTCACACTTGTGTACCTATAAATTTAGAAGCCATGTCAAATTCGAGGGACACTAGTGAAGAGGCCTACGCGATGTTGAGTATGACGCATGAGAGCGATGGGGAAGCCTCACTGTCAGATTCAGACTCACCATACAAGCTCGTAGACAACAGCAGCTCCATGACAGATAGCTCTGATGACAGAGTGGTCCCTGCTAAGGTCAGTACCAGATCCCGTTTAGCTGTCACTGTGGTGCATGAACCACAGGGCTCTCGTATGGAGCAGAGAGCCAGTACTAGCACCGCTACTCCTTCTGGTGAGCTGGCAAGCCCCACGGCCTAGTACATCCTGGTCGTAGACGAACCAGCACTGCAGTATCACGTGCTGATGTGGCGAGTCCCATAAGTGCAGTTCAAGCTGGTGTGGCTAGCACAAGTAATGTCCTGCAGCCACGAAGACAGACCTGCAGAGCCCATAGTGCCCTTCCTGATGCGCTTGCAAACCCTGATTGGCAACCCACCACTGATGCAGCGCCCTTACTTCCCCCATTCACTGCACAACCCGGAATTCAGGTGAATACAGTTGACTTTAGGGCCATTTATTTTTTTTGCTGTATTTCACCGAAGATCTCTATAGATCTAGTGTGGACCAAAGCAATTTATATGCTGGTGAATACATCACCACTAATCCCTATTTGTCACTTGCCAGAGATTGGAAACCCATTACGGTTTCTGAATTTAAGACCTTTCTGGGCCTTAACCTCATCATGGGCATACATAAAGAACCTGAATTGCAGTTATATTGGTCCACTGACTCAATTCATCATATGTATGTCTTCTCTGCTTCCATGGCCAGGACACGATACAAGCACATCCTGCGGTTCATGCACTTCAGTGAAAATGAACTCGGTCATCCATATGGGGACCCTGAATTTGACCGGCTCTACAAAATTCAGCCCCTCATAAACCACTTCAATACCCAGTTCACAGCACATTTTATTCCCAACTAAGTTGTGTGCGTGGACGAGTCCCTGATTAAATTTGCTGGACATCTTGCTTTCAAACAGTACATCCCCAGCAAGCGTTCCAGATAAGGGGTCAAGATGTATAAGCTTTGTGACAGGGCCACAGGCTATACATGTAGTTTTATGGTTTATGAGGGCAAAGATAGTCAGGTAGAGCCGGAAGGATGTCCAGACTACATGAGGAGTGCTGGCAAAATTGTGTGGAGCTTGGTGTCACCCTTATACGGAAAGGGATTTGTATGTGGACAATTACTACACAAGCATGCCACTTTTTAGTCACTTACTTGATCACCAAATTGGCACATGTGGCACCGTGTGACCTAATCGCCGGCTTCCCCCAACAGCTGGTAGAATCCTGACTTAGTCGGGGGGGAGAGAGCCTGCTTGAGATGTAGTAATTTGCTTGCGATGAAGTGGAGGGATACAAAGGATGTTTTCGTTCTTTCCTCCATTGAGGCAGACATGGCTATCCAAATTAGCACGGCGACTGGTGTTGTGCAGAAACCCCTCTGTGTCCACCAATATAACCAAATATGGGAGGGGGGGACCTCAATGACCAGTTATTGGCGCTGTACTTAATTGCCCATAATTTCAGACGCTGTTACAAAAAAGTGTCTGTTTACTTATTTCAATTGGCTTTGCTGAACGTTTATGTACTATACAAAGCGTCAGGATGGACTGGACCTCTCCTGCAATTCCAGGAAGAGATCATCAGAGCCCTTCTGTATCCAGATGGTTCTGCGCCCCACATTCCCAATCCAAGTTCAGTGAGCCGGCTGCATGGACGGCATTTTCCACATGTCGTCCCTGGTACCCCTACCCAACGATACCCCACGGCATGACACAACACGGATACAGGCGTATTATTGCCCCACCTGTTTTGACAAGCCTGGTCTCTGCATCGGTCACTGTTTTGAGCGCTACCATACACTAGTTGAGTATTAGCGTAGGGAACAGCACTACACAGAAATAGGACACACGTTCACAGGGTCTCCAAAGATGTCACCGCATTTTTGGAAACCCTAACCTTTACTGTTCACTGTCATAAAAAAAGCGTACCAAAAAATAAAAAATGAATAAAAATAAAAAGTTATAAAAAACAAAAAAATTTAAAAAAATAAAAACTAAAAACAGTTGTACGTTTCTTGTTTTTCTATCTCTATTTTCTCTCTATTCTCTTTCTATTGCTCTCTCTATTGTTGTTTATGCATATCTGTAATGTTTTGCTGCGGTTTATTATAGTGTTTTTTTTTGCAGGTATGCAATGTTTTTATGTAACGTTTAATTATTTTTTTATTCTTAGAAGGAATATTTTTTTTTATATGTTACGGTTTTTATTAATCTTTATTTGATTTTCAGGTACACCAGCTGCAGCGCTGATTTATTTAGGGTAACAGCAATAGCGTTTGCTCCCACCATATATAAAGCAGCGACTCCAGCTCTGTTGGAGGTGATTTCACCACCACAGTTAAAAAAGGAGCAAATATACCGGAGCATAGGGGCAGTGGGTGGAAATTGGGGCAGACTGCCCCTATGCTCTGGTATATATTTTTTAAAAAGTGGCTATGCCCACCATTAGAAGTGGGAAAATGAAGGGAGGTTTTCTAATGGTGGGCATACCCACCGATTGATTCTTTTTTTTCCATTTAACCCACAGGCTGCATAAAAAAAAGAACATTACAATATATGCCCAACAAGGACCAGCGACATACTAGTATGTTGCTGGTCTTCCTAGACTCTCCTGTCTCACTGGGGAACATGAGAATGCAGCTGGTGGTTCTGCCAGCTTACCATAGAGCTGATTGAAGACTAGAATAGCTCCAATCATCTCCATGGCCTAAGAAACCAGAGGCTACGAGCATTTTGTGACTTCCGTTTCGCCAGATATAAACAGCACCATTGGAAAATTGGGGAAGTATCTTATCACACCGATTTTGGTGTGGTCAGATGCTATAAGGGCTGGGGAAAAATCTAGAGTTTAGTAGACCCCAAATTTAAAAAACATATATGCAACAATACCTATTTTTATCATAGGGGATATTTAAAATCCCTGTGATAAAAATAAAAATGATCATAAAAAAAGATGAAAGGGACACTGTAAAAATAAAATAAACAGCAAAATGAATAATTAACCACTTCAGCCCCGGAAGGTTTTGCAGCTTTAGGACCAGAGCACTTTTTGCGATTCGGCACTGCGTCGCTTTAACGGACAATTGCGCGGTCGTGCGACGTTGTACCCAAACGAAAATTGCGTCCTTTTTTTCCCACAAATAGAGCTTTCTTTTGGTGGTATTTGATCGCCTCTGCGTCATTTCTTATCGCCACTATAAACAAAAGAAGAGCAACCATTTTGCAAAAAAACCCAAATTTCTTACTTTTTGCTAAAATTCAAATCCAAAAAAAAATATAAAAAAAAATTTTTTTTCACCGTTTTTGCCCGATTTATATTCTTCCTCATATTTGCGATAAAAAAAAATCGCAATCGGCGTTTATTGATTGGTTTGCGCAAAAGTGGCCGCGTTTACGGATGATGAGAATTAATTTCTGGGGTTTTTATTTTTTTTTTATTTTTTACTAGTAATGGCGGCGATCTGCGATTTTTAGCGGTAATGCGATATTGCAGCGGACATGTCGGACATTTTTGACACTTTTTTGGGACCAATGACATTTATTCAGCGATCAGAAATTTAAATGTCCACTGATTACTGTATAAATGTCATTGGCAGTGAAGGGGTTAACCTGGGGGGAGAGCTAGGGGTTAACTGTGTTCCCTGGGTGTGTTCTTACTGTGGGGGGGTTGGGCTAACATGGGCATGAGAGATCTAACTGATCCCAGTGACAGGGATCAGTAGATCTCTCATGCCCCACTGACAGGGCGGGGAACCGCCGTGTTTACATCGGCGGTTCCCCGTTCTTTGCCCTGTAGCCGCTCATCGCGGCTCGCCGGCGGACATCGGGTCCGCCCGAGCCGCGGGCACACTCCTCAGGAGTGGCCCCCTGGTGGCCAAAATGCGAATCGCCGCTTATTTACGGCGATTCGCGCAGCGCTCCCCCACTGCCGCCGTAAAAACACGGCGCGCGGTGGGGAACCGGTTAAAGAAAAAAAATGCACGCCTGCCCCCCCATGACAAAAAAAAAAAATTACACAAAGCTGTCACTGAAATGTTATATTGCTCACCCATGCCATGGATATGTGTGGAATTACACCCCAAAATACATTCTGCTGCTTCTCCTGAGTACGGGGATACCCCATGTGTGAGACTTTTTGTGAGTCTATCCGCGTACAGGACCCCGAAAACCAATCACCGCCTTCAGGATTTCTAAGGGCGAAAATTTATGCTTTCACTCCTCACTACCTATCCATGCTTCAGAGGCCATGAAATGCCCAGATAACAAAGAAAAAACCCAAATGACCCCATTTTGGAAAGTAGACACCCCAAGGTATTTGCTAAGAGGCGTGGTGCGTATTTTACAGCTCTCATTTGTTTTGGAAAATGAAGAAATAAACAGAAATGTTTTTTTTTTACTTTTTTCAAATTTCAAAACCTTTTGACAAAAAGTGAGATCTGCAAAATACTCAACATGCATCTCAGCAAATAGCTTGAAGTGTCTACTTTCCAAAATGGGGTCATTTGGGGGGGTTTGTGCTATCTGAACATCCCATGGCCTACGAAACTGTGATAGGGAGTGAGGAGTAAAATCACCTTTTTTACGCACTTAGAAAGCCTGAAGGCAGTGATTGGATTTTTGGGGTCCCGTACGCGGCTAGACTGCCAGAAAGTCTCCCATATGTGATATCCCCGTATTCAGAAGAAGCAGCAGAATGTATTTTGGGGTGTAATTTCACATATACCCATGGCATGTTCAAGCAACATATTATTTAGTGACAACTTTGTGAGAAAAAAAATGCCATTTCCCTGAAACTTGTGGCAAAATATAAAATATTCCATGGACTCAACATGCCTCTCAGCAAATATCCTGGGGTGTCTACTTTCCAAAATGGGTTCATTTGGGGGGGGTTGTGCTATCTGGGTATTTCATGGCCTCCAAAACAGAGATAGGTAGTGTGGGGTGAAGGCATAATTTTTTGCCCTTAGAAATTAGTAATTGTTTTTTGGGGTCACGTATGCCGATAGGCTCCCAAAAAGTCTCACACATGGGGTATCCCCATACTCAGGAGAAGCATCAGAATGTATTTTGGGGTGTAATTCCACATATACCCATGCCATGTGTGAGCAATATATAATTTCCGTGACAACTTTGTGTAATTTTTTTTTGTCCTTTTTCAATCAGTTATGACAAAAAAATAAACTATTCCATGGACTCAACATGCCTTTCAGCACATTCCTTGGGGTGTCTACTTTCCAAAATGGGGTCATTTGGGTTTTTTTTTTTTTACTATCTGGACATTTCATGGCCTCCGCAACTGACATAGGTAGTGTGGGGTGAAGGCATACATTTTTGCCCTTAGAAATCCTGAAGACGGTGATTGGATTTCGGGGTCCCGTACACGGATAGGCTCCCAAAAAGACTCACACATGGTGTATCGCCGAACTCAGGAGAAGCAGCAGAATGTATTTTGGGGTGTAATTCCACATATACTCATGGCATGTGTGAGCAATATATCATTTCAGTGACAACTTTGAGTAATTTCTTTTTTTTTTTGGGTCATATTTTAATCACTTATGACAAAAAAAAAAATATTCACTGTACTCAAATTCCTTGGGGTGTCTACTTTCCAAAATGGGGTCATTTGGGGGGGGGGGGGGTGGTTGTACTGTCCCTCCATTTGAGCACCTCAGGAAATAAAAGCTGCGGAAATTCCAGAAAATGTACCCTAGTTTGTAGACGCTTTAACGTTTGAGCAAGCCAATAAATATACGCTAATTTACTTTTTTTTACCCGAGACATGTGGCTGAATGCATTTTGGCAAAAATTTATGACTAAAATTTAGTTTATTGTATTTTTGTAATAACATAAAGTTGAATATATAATTTTTTTCAAAATTTTCGTCCTTTTTTCGTTTATATCACAAAAAATAAAAAGCGCAGAGATGAACAAATACCACCAAAAGAAAGCTCTATTTGTGGGAAAAAAAGGACACACATTTTGTTTGGATACTGCATTGCATGATCGTGCGATTACCAGTTAAAGTGATGCAGTGGCAAATTGAAAAAAATGATCCGGTCCTAAAGCTGGAAATCCTTCCGGGGCTGAAGTGGATAATAAAAATGCCATAAATCTATTCCCATAGTTTGTAGATGCGATAACTTTTATGCAACTCAATCAATATACAACTATTGCGATTTTTTTTACCAAAAATATGTAGAAGAATACATATTGGCCGAAACTGAGGAATAAATTTGAATTTTTATATTTTTTTGGATATTTATTATAGCAAAAAGTAAAAAAAAAAAAGTTTTTTTTCAAAATTTCAAAATTGCTGCTCTTTGTTTGTTTATAGTGCAGACAATAAAAACCACAGAGGTGATCAAATATCACAAAAAGAAAGCTCTATTTCTGGGGAAAAAAGGATGTTAATTTTGTTTGGGTAAAGCGTCGCACAACTGCACATTTAAAGCGACGCAGTGCCGTGTCACAAAAAGTGCCCGGGTCAGGAAGGAGGTAAATCCTTCCGCGGCTGAAGTGGTTAAGTTGCCCTACCCTTGTGATAGGATACCAGTATTAGATATGGTGACTACAGTTATAAGGAAACTTATACATATGTGTAGAGAAAGTGCTTTGTGGAGATGGGCATTGTATAGTGATTCCCAGACAGTTGAAAATAAACAAAAAGTTTAAAATGTATAAATATTTATATCATCATGGAAAAGACATAAAACGTGTACAAACACTTGCAGGCTATTACAAAGCCAGCATAAAAAAAAGCAGCTCTGCGTATACAACATTTCAGACAGGTGCATTGTGCAGAGTTTGCCAACATGTTTTGTGGCCTTTAAACGACGCTTCCTTAGGGCTTGACTTCACACCTATAGCAAATGACCATAAACACACACACACACACACACACACACACACACATACATATATATATATATATACACACTGAGCTAAATTATAAACGCAACACAATTGTGTTTGCCCCTATTTATCTTGAGCTGAACTCAAAGATCTACGACTTTTTCTATGTACACAAAAGGCCAATTTGTCTAAAATAATGTTCACAAAGTGTAATTCTATGTTAGTGAGCACATCTCCTTTGCTAAGATAATCCGTTCACCTCACAGGTGTGGCATATCAAGATGCTGATTAGACTGCATGATTATTGCACAGGTATGCCTTAGGCTGGCCACAATAAAAGGCCACTCTAAAATGTGCAGTTTTATCACACAGCACAATGCCACAGATGTCACAATTTTTGAGGGAGCGTGCAATTGGCATGCTGACTGCAGGAATGTCCACTTGCTGCTGTTGTCCTTGAATTGAATGTTCATTTCTCTACCATAAGCCATTTCTCTACCATCTCCAAAGGTGTTTCAGAGAATTTGGCAGTACATCCAACCAGCCTCATAACCGCAGACAATGTGTAACCACACCAGCCCAGGACCTCCACATCCAGCATCTTCACCTCCAAGATCATCTGAGACCAGCCACCCGGACAGCTGCTGCAACAATCGGTTTGCATAACTAAAGGATTTCTGCACAAATTGTCAGGAACTGTTTTAGCGAAGCTCATCAGCATGCTTGTTGTCCTCATCTGGGTCTCAACCTGACTGCAGTTCATCATTGTAACGGACTTGAGTGGGCAGATGCTCCCATTCGATGGCGTCTGGCACTTTGGAGAGGTGTTCTCTTTACGGATGAATCCCGGTTTTCACTTTACAGGGCAGATGGCAGACAGCATCTATGGCGTCGGGT
The DNA here is from genome assembly GCA_018402905.1 of Glandirana rugosa. Taxonomy (NCBI): domain Eukaryota; kingdom Metazoa; phylum Chordata; class Amphibia; order Anura; family Ranidae; genus Glandirana; species Glandirana rugosa. The sequence goes on along the minus strand of BLSH010520306.1, from coordinate 391,613 downwards.
GGGTGAGCGGTTTGCTGATGTCAACGTTGTGGATCGAGTGGCCCATGGTGGCGGTGGGGTTATGGTATGGGCTGGTGTATGCCATGGACAACAAACACAGGTGCATTTGAGCTAGGTGTTGCAACTGTAGTCGTTTGGCGAGTGGGTGGGCTGCGGTATCTACGACAGACGGTAGACGGGACATTTCACTTTTGGCCCTAAGTAGGCATTTCTCTTGTGGAGAGGTTTCACGGTCTGCGGTAGCTTACCCTCGTAGACGGGTGAGTTCAGGCAATGTTACTACTTGACGTCAGTCCAACTCTGGGTCTACTCCTGTTGTTCGTACGACTACTCGAAGCGATTTTGTCAAGGACTGTTAAACACGTCTTTAGGAAATCAATACGTTTGGCTAACAACGTCGTCGACAGGCCCACCGACCAGAGTCTACTAG
>BLSH010520306.1:341282-378983 GCA_018402905.1 Glandirana rugosa | reverse complement strand
CAACTGCCATGATGCTGCACTTGTGATCCATTACGACACCACCCATTGGATGGTTTGCTAGTTTGGTTGAGAGCACAATCAAGGAGACAGCTAGCGTCTCTGGCAAGCCAGAAATATTAACTCTTTTTTGATACTATCAAATAGATGGGTAGACAACCGCTTTAATCTGCAGTTGCCATGATGCTGCACATGTGATCAGTTATGACGCCAGCCATTTGATGGCTTCACAGTTCAGTTGCGAGCACAAGCAAATGTGACAGTTAGCATTCACGGCATGCCCTAAATGTGACTGTTTTGAGAAACAGTTAAATCAATGGGTTTAGTTCAACTTTAATACAATAAATAAATAACTGTAGAATAGATGACAAAGTGCAGAATGAGACAAGCTTGTTTGCTTATTATTTGTTACTATGGCTACTACAGTTTATGCTTTATATTGTATCCCACACAAAGCTTATCTACAAAAAAAATTGTCCATTATCTTTGTGACTATATGCAATTGCTAAATCTTTCATTTGACTGGAACCTGTGTACTAAAAATCATACAGTCAGTTACTTACTTTTTTGAGTCTTCACCACAATTAAAACACTGAGATAATGATTTCAGTGTATGCTAGGAAGATAGAGAGTTATTTCCAGAAAGTATTAGCTTCTCCTGCATGCAAATAATTACCAGTACTTTGCTTATTATTTTAGAAATATGTATTCACAGGTTTTCACTACCACAGCTAAGAAAAACTTCAGTAAAAAAACAAAACAAAAAGACTTCCTTTCAAGCAATGATAATAGTCACTGCCTGCTGGCAAAATAACTTCTTTTTATGTATAGCCATCTCTCCATGCTCTGTAGTGGTTTTCCCTTGAAGAATGAGACTGGGGCACCTGGGATTTCAATCAATTGTTAGCAAGAGATTTAACTCATTGTTGACAACTGTTTTCATTGAAATACGTGTATTGCAAATGGAGTTCTCCACAAGGAGTTAAATTTCTTGCTAACAAGCAAGTGATCATTCTCTAAGTCTGTAGTTATTTTTTTTGGGCCATGCACACCTCCTTTCCAGCTAAAAATCGAAGCTGCCAGAACTGCTGTACATCCTTCCTCCACAAATCATCATCTCTAAGGTCGGATATATAGACCTGTATAAATAAATGTTGTGTTTAACTAGCAAAAGTGATTCTGTTGGCAGATTTGTTTTCATTTTTAAATTACTCCAGGAACATGATAAAATGTGATTTATACAGAACTAGGTAGCATTTTTTTTTATTGTTGTTGCATTGTTAGGTGGAATTAAACCCTCAATGAGATGCATAATAAAGATGTAAAAGAGGATTTTAAAAAGTATTTCAGCTGGTGAAACTGCTGCTCCAGTTTCCCTTCAGTGCTGCTCACAAAACTGAAAGCCATAGTTTGGGTCACATGACCATATGGCTCGATTTCTAAACTTGTGTATTTCCCAGCCAAACCTAACCCAGTCCTACAATTTCCCCAATGGCCTGTTCAGAAAACTCAGTTCTTAATGGCAGCAAATTGTTGCTGTTTTTTCTCAGCTCAGCTCAACTCAATTTTTTCCCAAAAATAACTCATTACGCCTATCAAATGCCTTAAAGTTTCCTTCAAACCTTCTTGAGACATCAGAGTGAGATGTCAGATTCATGCCTGGGGAAGACTTAGGGTAGGATTGAATGACATTAGCAGGAATAATGATGTAGGTCTGAAGTAGAGATGAGCTGAGTGTACCTGGGTTTGTTTTGCGCACGGGACACCAAACTGTGCTGAAATTCTAACATTCATCATAATCCCAATTAAGTTTAAAGCTGGCTACACATTATATAATTTTCTTGTGCAATTTTTCTTTAGATTTACCAAAACCATATAATATGAGGTCAAACCTAAACACTTTCAAATTATATGCAATCAGGCAGGTCCTTGCACTACATAGTTGTAGGGTAAATCTAAAGGAAAGTAAGGAATCTAAGGAACAAAAATAAACTGTATAATGTGTAGCCAGCTTAACCACTTCCCTGACCGCCATATGCAGAATGACGGCTGGGAAGTGGTTTAGTTATCCTGACTGGATGTCATATGACGTCCTCAGGATAACAAGCCGCCGCCCGCCCGGGGTTCGGTGGTGTGGGAGGTCAGTCTGACCCCCCGCAATACCGATCTCGGTAAAGTGCTTCCATCCGAAGCACTTTACCATGTGATCAGCCGTGATTGGTCACAGTGTAACACAGGAAAGCCGTTTATCGGCTTTCCTGTACTCAGTTCTGCAGACCTGAGTAGTGGAGAGCCGATCGGCTGCTCTCCTGACAGGGAGGGTTTGTGCTGATGATTTATCAGCACAGCCCCCCTTGCTCACCACACTAGACCACCAGGGAGCCTGCCAGGGACCACCAGCATTGTCCCCACCCAGGACCACCAGGGAGCTGATCTGGACCAGCAGGGAGACCACCCTAGACCACCAGGTAAGGGGCATAGTGCCCAATATGAATGGCACTTAGTGCCACCTTTAGATGCCACCCTAGACCACCAGGGAATGGGCCCCTTTCAATACATATGCCCACCAGTGCCCCTATCAGTGTGTACCAGTGCCCCTATCAGTGCATACCAGTGCCACATATCAGTGCCCACCAATGCCACCTACTAGTGCCCACCTATCAGTGCCCATCAGTGCCACCTATCAGTGCCCAGTGTCGCCTATGAGTGCCAATCAGTGACGTCTATGAGTGCCCATCATTGCCGCTTATCAGTGTCCGCCAGTGCTGCATATCAGTGCCGTCAGTGTTTCATATCAGTGCCCATCAGTGCTGCTTATCAGTGCCGCCTAACAGTGCTCATTATTGCTGCATATAAGTGCCTCATCATCAGTGCCACCTCATCAGTGCCAATCAGTACTGCCAGATCAGTGCCCATCAGTGTAGCCTCACCAGTGCCCATCAGTGATCAAATACTACCAAAAGAAAGCTCTATTTGTGGGAACAAAAATGATAAAAAGTTTGTTTGGTTACAGCGTCGCACGACCGCGCAATTCTCATTCAAAACGCAACAGCACTGAAAGCTGAAAATTGGTCTGGTAGGAAAGTGTTCTAAGTGCATAGTATTGAAGTGGTTAAGGAATCAAATCTTTAAAAACAGTTCTGGGCATTTTCAAGGATGCTAGGCAAGGAATTGTAAAGCAAATGCCTAGGGGGCTGGGCACTGCATTGGGGAACATGTATGAATGCAAAAGAAAAACAAAACAAAAACAAACATAAAGCCTACAGTTTGGTGGGAAGCATTGCTTTTAATAATGCTTCACGTGAAATGTTAATATGATCAAATTCCTTGAAATAATATGCTTGGGGGAAGCCCTAAACCTGGCACATCTGTATGATGTGTGCAATGTACTACAGCTAAATAACATTTGAGAGGGAAACAAATACAATATAAATTGCAGTTAAAATACAAATACAGTCCACTTTATTTTTTTTTGTAAAAAAAAAAAAAAATAGCACTGGGATCCCTAGAAGAAGTCTGGTATGAGGGTCTGGTATATATTTTGGGGGACCTTTGCGGAAGTTCCCAAGTTGTTTTTTTTACCAAAAAAAGAAGCCAGCAGGGAACTGTAAATTATCCACAAATGTTTTATGTTTGTCTTGCTAAAATTTCATTTTGCTGTACGTTCAACAGCAAGACTGTCAAAGCAGATGTGGGTTGCACTCAAAATGTATGCCAAGCGCTTATCCTTGATAAGGGTATGTTTCAAGCCCTTATCCTTGATGAGTGTCTGTTGTGGATTTTAGGGGAGAAGCCCCATACACAAAAAAATAAACCCTCATCCAAGCATGCCTGGCTGGCCAGGAAAGGGAGTAATACGGGTGCAGCCCCACCCATCATAAATCGTATCAGGCTACATGGCCTCAAAAAATGGAAGGGTATCTTGTGGATGCCCTTGGTAATGTACCTTAACCCATGTTGATGAGGACATAGGCCTCTTCACCACAACCCTGGCCCTATGGCTGTAAGGATCTGTGGGCGGGGGCCTTATTGGAAACTTAAAGTCCCTTTAACATAAATGTAAATTAATATACCACACACCTTTTAACAGGTCCTTTATTTTTACAAAGTACCATGATGTAAATTCCTTTATTTAAAAAAAATCCCACGATGTAAATCATCATCAATCTAATCATTCAGTGATGAAGACCATCGCCAGTCATGAAAAATGATGCCTGCCAACCTTTCAAAAGAAAAACATGGTGGCATGTCCACTCTAATTGACACTACTGATTGACAGATTCCTGGCTGTCTGCTGCTTTTTAAACAAAGTGGCGGGGATGGTGGCTGATGTCATTGTAAATGTCATTAACCAAATATGGTCATGGCCTTTGACCAAATATGACCTTTGATGTGTTTTGCCAGTGATGCCAGCCACCATCCCAGTCCCTTTGTTTCCATTCAGCCACTAGCCAAGAATTCCCAGCTGGCAGCTGAATGGGTCAATGGGGGTGCATCACTGGTTCCTCTGAAGCCACTCACTCCTAACATTTGGCTCCTAATCCAGCTTCTGTATGTAATGTATCATTTCCTGCTGCAGCTGAAGGTTTAGTTCAGCAGGTGACAAACAACTGAAGCTCATCTCTAGTCTGAACGATAACGGAGGATGGCAACAGATGTTTAACTGAGTTTTTTTGGAGACATTAGTAGGAAGGGTATTTGAATGGGGGAAAAATAAGATATATAGTAATACTTAGAAACTTCAGGAGGAGGATAAAGCAAGTACAGTTGGGAATTAATAGAGGGGGACTATTACATTTGTATTAAGGTTTTGGTATTCCTGCTTTCCTCTTCTTCCTTGGGGACACAATTGAGGCCTCTTGTTTGGTATGCATTATTTTGGAGTCACTGCCTGATTTTTGCTTTATCATGATTCTAATCTTTATTTCATTCCATTTTATTATTTTTCTTCCCTTTCCTTCTTTCCCAGCAATTAATTGGTCCTCCTCCCACGGAAGGTTTGGTGCAATTGGTGGTCCCCACCCCAGACTCTTGATCCCAATTGTAGTGCTAGTACAAGAAAGGTATATGGCATTACAAAGATATTCATTGATATTTAAGTTATTATTCTTTGAATGGATATGGATTGTCCCTTACAGTTTCACAGAACCTGAAGAAGTGAGGTATTTCAGACCCACAGAATGCACTGTGATAAAATCGTTCAACTCCCCCCTGCAAGAGCCATTCTGAACTTTATATTATTGAGTTCCAGCAAAAAGAAAGAATCTAAAAATGATTAATTTCTGCGCTTAGGATTGGAGTGGTGTGTGAATGATATAAGACTGCTGCCCTCCCTGAACCCTTCACTGGTTGGAGAAAAGGTTGTGTATCGAAAGTGTAGGGATAGCTGGCACTGTCTTTTTAAACTAAAAATCAAACTTGTGATCTCATATACAGTAGTTACAGATTTGATGAAATACAAGATAACCTTTGATTAAATATAGTGTTAAGTGCCACCTCAATAATAAATAGATAAGTCCTTAACGTTGCATTTCTCAGTAAACAATATTAAACAGTGTAAAAACCTTACAATGATAATTGTGTATAGTAATAAAAGTTCATATAAATAGTAAGACCCCTTTCACACCAGAACATTTTTTCAGGCGCTTTTGCAATAAAAATAGCACCTGAAAAGCGCCTGAAAAACTCCCCCAAATATACCCTCGTGTGAAAGCCCGAGTGCTTTCACACTGGGGCGGTGCGCTTGCGGGACAGTAAAAAAAGTCCTGCAAGCTGCATCTTTGTGGCAATGTGGGAGCGGTGTATTCACCACTCCTCCGCCGCCCCTGCCCATTGAAAACAATGTGCTGAACACCGCTTCAGAAGCGCTGCTAACTGGCACTTTTAACCCCTGTTTAACCACTTGTGGGGGGGTTAAAAGCGCACCACCGCCGCCCAAATAGCGGCGCCACAGCGCCACTATAATGAGCAGGAAATTGCCAAAAATTAGCGGTGTTTTATTGCTAACACTCGGGCGGCCCTGGTGTGAAAGGGGTCTAAAGTAATGTGTCCAGGGATGAAGGATTGGATATAATAAACATTTAAAACATGCTTTGAATTGTTTCCAATGCATTATATCACAGGTGTCAAACTGGCGGCCCTCCAGCTGTTGTGCAACTACAAGTCCCATGAGGCATTGCAAGGACAACAGGTACAAGCATGGCTCCCACAGGCAGAAGCATGATGGGACTTGTAGTTCTCTAACAGCTGGAGGGCCGCCAGTTTGACACCCCTGCATTATATACTCTGCTCCCCCAGTGGTGAAACCACATCATTACCACTGAACTCTCATGTTGCTAGGCAGATAATAGAACTGTGGCTGGGTATTGCGTGCAATTTACCAAGTAAAAGTACAAATGTAAAAATATATTTTTAAAATACTTTTAAAAATGTCCTTAGCGTTGCATTCCTCAGTAAACAATATTAAACAGTGTAAAAACCTTACAATAATAATTGTGTACAGTAATAAAAGTTCAAATAAATAGTAAAGTGCTATTGTGCAAAAATGAGTTCTGTTTTTTCAAAAAGTGACTTTGTGCAGTATTCACATTTAATATTGTGCAGAGAGGTTGTGGATCATTCTTCAAAAGTGACTTTGTGCTGTATTAACATTTAGTATTGTGAAAAAAAACTGTGGGTCCACACGTACTCCCCCAATGTGTCCTCACTCACCAGAGAGTGGTACCCCTGCAGGGGTGAACCACATGCGTACACCTTTATAGATGTCCTGGTCCTAGTGTCAGGAAATGTTCTCACCTGCTGGTGTCACTGTTTTCTCCCAGACCTATAGGCTGCAGTTCCGGTGTCCACCAGCGGGTGTCTTTCGACAGTAAAGACCTGACATCATCCCCTGCAATCAGGCATCACCTGAGACTGATTGCAGGAAGTGGATTTAAACCTGGGGAATGCTGTTGTAATTTGGCTTGATATTTTCTTGTGCCCCTGATCTGTGATCCTGTGTTCCTGAAGCCTGTCTCCTGGCTTCTGTTCCTGGACTCTGACCCTGATCCTGCAGCCTGATCCTTTCTTACCTGCTCAGTCCATCTCCTGTTTCCCTTTTCCTGTCCTGCCTTTTTCCCAGCTCCCTTCTGCTTGATCTCCCATGTATGACCCTGGCTCTCGTATGATTAAGATTTGGATATCCCATGATCTGTAAATATTGTATTTAGTCTGTCTTTGGTTTGTGTTCTTTGGTTGTTTGTTCACTGGTTGGGTTTCAATATTCACTGCATTGGCGGTGCGTTATCTTTGTTATTTACTTATCTTTTAAATAAACATTATTATTCACATTAACTGCGTTATGCGTGTTCTGTTGCAGTCCACACAGTTCTGGTCACACCAGTCCCTGAGATAATATCAAGGCCAAATTCTGACCAGAAGTGGCTGCACAGAGAAGCCATCTTGGTTTTGCAGTTTGTGATAACATGCATCCGGAGGAGGTTATTTATTTTTCTCTGCTGCTGACAGAGGATCATGACTATTGCCGCCAGACATTGAAGGAGTGCACCAGTGACCAGCTATTAGAATGTATACGTCTTGCTCATTCCCTAGTTGATCAGGGCAGTATGTCATTTGGAGATGTTCAGCCTTTGATTCAGGTTTGCGCAGAATTTGCTTTGTCAAGTATTCCTAAAGGCAGTGATGATTTTTCCCCTCCCTTCAGTAGGGCTCAGGTAGTTTCACTGGTGTGCTTATTAGAAGATGACTCGGCTTACTTCTTTGAGAATTATTTTGCATGTCCCCAACAGATGCTAATGGAATGTATTAACGCAGTGCAGTCTCTTGTCAGACAGGACACATGTAATCCAAATTTTGTTAAACCTTTACTACAGGCATGGTCAGATATGTTGCATTCAGCCCCAGTCAGCTTGCACCAACCCATTCCTGCCGCCAGAGACCTTTCTGCTCAAAGGTCTCTCTCTCCTTCACCTACAGCAACCACAGTCACAGCCCAATATACTCTGCTACCAACCAAATATCAGTACCCCGTTTCCACCTGCTGCACCTACCCTGCATTTAACCACCCTACCTCTTCTCTGGTGCCTGCAACAAACCCACAAAGATCTCCCTTAGTAACTGCTCCCTCTTTATTTCCATACTCCAGCCAGCCTCTTCCATCAGTGGCACCCCCCTACCTACAGCCCTGCAGTCACTTACAGAATTTCAGTGGTTAAACCTAAGAAGAATCGGAAGTTTTTCCCAACCCGCACAATTCAGCCAATATCCAGTCCTGCCTCTACACCAGCCAATCCATCCCAGTCTGCCTCTACACCAACAAATCCATTCCGGTCTGCCTCCACACCAGTCAACCTGCTAAAGCCTGCCTCCACACCAGCCGATTTGCTCCGGTTTGCCTCTACACCAGCCAATACACTCCAGTCTGCCTCTACACCAGCCAATTTACTCTGGTCTGCTTCCACATTGGCCGATCTGTTCCAGTCTGCTTCTACACCAGCTGATCTGTTCCAGTATGTTTCTACACCAACCAATCTGTTCCAGTATGCCTCCACTCCAGCCAACCTGCTCAAGCCTACCTCCACACCAGCCAATTTGCTCCGGTCTGCCTCCACACTGGCCAATCTGTTCCAGTCTGCCTCTACACAAGCCAATCCATTCCAGTCTGCCTCTACATCAGCCGATGTGTTCCAGTCTGCCTCTACTCCAGGCAATCTATTCCAGTATGCCTCCACTCCAGCCAATCTACTCAAGCCTGCCTCCACACCAGCCAATTTTTTGCAGTCTGCCGCCTCCACACCGGCCAACCTGCTCCAGTTTACCTCCACGATTTCCAATAGGGTTTGGCCTGCTTCTGCCAGAACTGAACATGCTACCCAGCCTGCTGATCCGGTGCCCGCTATCCAGCCTGCTGATCCTGTGCCTGTCGCCCAGCCTGCTAATCCTGTGCCCACTGTCCAGCCTGCTGATCCAGTGCCCTCTGCTCAACCTGCTGATCCAGTGCCCGCTGTCCAGTCTGCTGATCCTGTGCCCGCTGTCCAGTCTGCTGATCCTGTGCCCATTTTCCAGCCTGCTGATCCTGTGCCCGCTGCTCAACCTGCTGATCCTGGGCCCTCTGCTCAACCTGCTGATCCTGTGCCCTCTGCTCAACCTGCTGATCCTGTGCCCTCTGCTCAACCTGCTGATCCTGTGCCCGCTGTCCAGCCTGCTGATCCTGTGCCTGCTGTCCAGCCTTCTGATCCTGTGCCTGCTGATCCTGTGCCTGCTCTCCAGCCTGCTTATCCTGTGCCCGCTGTCCAGCCTGACGATCTGGTGCCCATGGCTCAACCTGATGATCCGGTTCCTGATTCCCAGCCTGCTGTTCTGGTGCCTGCTGCTCCGCTGCCCGCTGTTGAGCCTGCTGTTCCAGTTCCCACTGTCAAGCCTGCTGTTCCAGTGCCTGCTGTCCAGCCTGATGATCCGGTGCACACTGTCCAGCCTGATGTTCCAGTGCCCGCTGTCCAGCCTGATGATCCGGTGCACACTGTCCAGCCTGATGTTCCAGTGCCCGCTGTCCAGCCTGATGTTCCAGTGCCCGCTGTTCAGCATGATGTTCCAGTGCCCGCTGTCCAGCCTGATGTTCCAGTGCCCGCTGTCCAACCTGATGTTCTGGTACCTGCTGTCCAACCTGATGTTCCGGTGCCCGCTGTCCAGTCTGATGATCCAGTTCCTGATTCTCAGCCTGCTGTTCCGGTGCCCGCTGTCCAGTCTGATGATCCTGTGCCCGCTGTCCAGTCTGATCCGGTGCCTGTTGTCCAGCCTGATGTGCTTGTGCCCGCTGCCCAGCCTGTGCCTAAGGTTCTTTTCTCAGTTGCCTTGATTGGGTCTCTCCTACAATTCTTTGCTCCGATGGTGCCAAAGCCTTGTGGTCTGGACATACCCTTTGCAATTGGTAGCCACGTTTACCTTCACAACCTTGGTAGTGGTGAGCTCTAGGGGAATGGTAGAGCACCATTTGTGCCTTGCCATAACCCGGATGCGGTTGCCATGACACCAGGTGCATTAGAGTACCCGTGTCGGGTAACCAGTGCCTTGGGGAAACCTAGATGGCCGTTGAAGTGTGGAACAAGTCCTGAAGATCAGGCAAGCTACATAATTGTAACCAGACATTCCGGTGTCAGTGGTTTGGTGTTGTCGCATGACCCCAGGGCTAAGTTTGTGAATGACCCATAGCACCCCAGGGTTGGGGTACCTAACCAGTAACCAGACCCAGGCAGTGGAATGCCTGGCCTCTTTCTGGACCCTGGCAGCAGGGCCTCTGATTTGAAACCTGGCACCCCTTGGGCTTTGAGACTTTTTTGTGGAGTTTTTTTTTTCTCAGCTACAGTAGGTTGGAGCGTCTGGAGGTCAGGAAATGTTCTCACCTGCTGGTGTCACTGTTTTCTCCCAGACCTATAGGCTGCAGTTCTGGTGTCCACCAGTGGGTGTCTTTTGGCAGTAAAGACCTGACATCATCAACTGCAATCAGGAGTCACCTGAGACTGATTGCAGGAAGTGTATTTAAACCTGGGGAATGCTGTTGTAATTTGGCTTGATATTCTCTTGTGCCCCTGATCTGCGATCCTGTGTTCCTGAAGCCTGTCTCCCATCTCCTGTCTCACGTTCCTTGACTCTGACCCTGATCCTGCAGCCTGATCCCTTCTTACCTGCCCAGTCCATCTCCTGTTTCACTTTTCCTGTCCTGCCTTTTTCCCAGCCCCCTTCTGCTTGATCTCCCGTGTATGACCCTGGCTCTGGTACGATTATGATTTGGATATGCTCTGTAAATATTGTATTTAATCTGTCTTTGGTTTGCGTTCCCTGGTTGTTTGTTCACTGTTTCGGTTACAATATTCACTGCATTGGAGGTGCGTTATCGTTGTTATTTACTTATCTTTTAAATAAACATTATTATTCACATTACCTGCATTTCATGCGCTCTGTTGCAGTCCACACACTCCCTTTTGAGTTTGGATCGGCATGCGCTCCACAACCAGTGTGTCTCAATGTCGGAAGTATGCCTAGCCGTGCCAGAAGCCCCCCCTTACACGTTTTGTCATAAGGCTTCAGACAACCTATGATTAAATGCGTAAGCCGGGGCTTCTGGTACTCCTAGAAGTCACTTCCGACATTGAAACACACTGGTTGTGGAGTGCACCCGCTCCAAACTCAAAGTGTGGACTGTCTTTTTATACATGCGCCTTTGAAAGTGCGCTTTTTCTTTATCTGGTTGAAAAGTCTGTTTTTATCTGTGGATTTACTTTGAATAAAACAAATTGAAAATTGGATTACGCTATGAGTATCTCCTTCCATCCTTCCACATGCATCTTCTGCCTGGAGGCATAAACGGTGATTGAGGAACGATCCAACCTAGGACCAGGACATCTATAAAGGTGTACGCATGCGGTTCACGCCTGCAGGGGTACCGCTCTTTGGTGAGTGAGGACACATTGGGGGAGCACGTGTGGACCCACAGTTTTTTCTGCACAATATCAAATGTGAATACAGCACAAAGTCACTGTTGAAGAACGATCCACAACCTCTCTGCACAATATCAAATGTGAATACTGCACAAAGTCACTTTTTGAAAAAACAGAACTTTGGACTCATTTTTGCACAATAACGGCACTTTACTATTTATATGAACTTTTATTACTATACACAATTATTATTGTAAGGTTTTTAGACTGTTTAACATTGTTTACTGAGGAATGCAACGCTAAGGACATTTTTAAACATATTTTAAAAATATATTTTTACATTTGTACTTTTACTTGGTAATATCTGGATTGCACACAATACCCAGCCACAGTTCTATTATCTGCCTAGCAACATGAGAGCTCATTGGTAATGATGCAGTTTCACCATTGGGGGCGCAAGGTATATAATGCATTGGAAACAATGCAAAGCACGCTTTAAATGTTTATTATATCCAATCCTTCATCCCTGGACACATTACTTTACTATTTATATGAACTTTTATTACTATAAACAGTTATTATTGTAAGTTTTTTACACTGTTTAATATTGTTTACTGAGGAATGCAACGCTAAGGACTTATCTATTTATTATTGAGGTGGCACTTAACTCTATGTTTAATCAAAGGTTATCTTGTATTTCATCAAATCTGTAACTACTGTATATGAGAGATCACAAGTTTTCCTGTTTGATTTTTAGTTTAAAAAAACAGCTCCAGCTATCCCTACACTTTCGATGCACAAAAATAAAGAAGTCAAGTGATATTGAGTAGGGTGGGAAGAATAACGATATGCTGTGAAACATTTTTTAGAAGTTCTATGTACTTCCTGTTTGTACATATAGAAAAGAAGCTATGTTGGGAGAAGTACGATGCATGTTTTAACCCCTTGGAACACAAATATGCTGCCCCACTGCACTAGGCTTTTTGCAATGGGGCCGCATATTTCCTTACCTCCATTCAAGCTGGGAGTATGCAGCAGTGTTGGGGTCACTGAGAGCCCCAGGCCCCGTTCTAATGATCGGAACCTAAAACATCCAATTCCGGGTCACCTGATCACTGTGATAGCCTCTGATTGGATATCACAGTGATCAGTCCCTGTGAAGCCTGTCCCCGTGTTTTCTGTCTCTGTGTATCTTTCTCTGTCCTTGCAGAGATAGAAAAAAAAGTGTGTGTGGAAAAAAAAGTTTTGATGTAGGTCAATGCCAGGGTTAGTATTTGGGTCAAGGTCAAAGGTCAATGACAGGGTCAAAGGTGAGGGTCAATATTTTTTATATTAGTATAATGTCCGTTAGTGTCCATGTGTTTTAGGTAAGATAAAAAAAAAAGCTAAATGTGCACTATTCTGTCTGGGCTGTACTACATGTACAGTACATACAACAACTAACACATACATGTGGTATTGCTGCGATCGTCAGTAATGGGAGAATTTGTTTTGGGTTGTTCTTTGGTGGTAGGTTATGGTAGTACCAAGAAATATACAGCTAAATAAAACACATTTTTTTTTTACTATTTTGGGACAGTTTTTTTCTTTGATAATAGAAAAAATGTGGAAATATCTATTACAATTTACCACCAAATGAAAGCCCATTTGTCCTTAAAAAAAAAAGGTATAATCCAACCGGATGCGCACTGTAGCTGTGATGATATCTACGGTTTTACTAACACTTCATTGAGCTTAGACATTAGGTTTTGTTTTACCCTTAGGTGCAGAGGGGTTAATGTTTTTATTAATATATTAACCACTTCAGCCCCAGAAGGATTTCCCAGTTCAGGACCAGAGCACTTTTTGCGATTTGGCACTGCGTCACTTTAACTGACAATTGCGCGGTCGTGCAACATTGTACCCAAACTAAATTTGTGTCCTTTTTTTCCCCACAAATAGAGCTTTCTTGGCATTTGGTCACCTCTGCGTCATTTCTGATCACCGCTATTAACAAAAGAAGAGCGACAATTTTGAAAAAAAAACCCCAATATTTCTTATTTTTTGCTAAAATAAATGTCCAAAAAAAAATATAAAAAAAATTTGTTTTCATTGGTTTTGGCCGATTTATATTCTTCCTCATATTTTTGTTAAAAAAAAATCACAATCGGCATTGATTGATTGGTTTGGGTAAAAGTTGCCGCGTTTACGAATGATGAGAATTAATTTATGGGTTTTTTTTTATATCTTACTAGTAATGGCGGCAATCTGTGATTTTTAGCAGTACTGCGATATTGTAGCAGACATGTCTGACTATTTTGACACTTTTTTGGGACCATTGGCATTTGTACAGCGATAAGTGCTATGAAAATGCATTGATTACTCTGTAAATGCCATTGGCAGTGAAGGGGTTAACCTGGAGGGTGTGCTATAAGGGTTAACTCTGTTCCCTCAGTGTGTTCTAACTGTATGGGGGCTGGGCTGGCTGGGGGAGGGGAGTGATCACAGCTCCCATATACAGGGAGCCTGTGATCACATCCCTTCCCCCTCTGTCAGAACGGAGATCCGTGTATACATACACGGACCTCCGTTCTATCACTCTGGGGGGTGATCACGGGTAACCGGCGACATCGAGTCTGCCGTACCCGCTCCCTGGCGAAACACAGTGAGCACGCCTCAGACGGCGCATGCTCACAATACTCGTTCTCGCGGCCACCGTCAGATGACAGCATTTCATGATAACGAGTCAAGTTGCCACGATCAAGCCACGGTGGGCGGTCGGCAACTGGTTAAAATGATGAATTTTAGCAGGATGTATATGTTTTGTGTGATTACGCCCATTTAAACCCCCAGGCATGAGGAATTCTTTGGTTATTTCTATGATGGAAAATGAGTGAAGAACATGATTTAAAGCTGATCTTCAGGGTTACAGTCCCTTTGCCTAGTTCATTTGGGCCAAACTGGCGCAAAAATATATATTTTTTAACTAACAAGAGTGTCCGCTGGGCACGCTGTATAAACTGCATGTAGCCTCAGCTACACACAGTATACATGCCTTGTGTTCTAGCAGTAGGACAAGAACTTCCTGTCTCATACCTGGAACAAAATTGAACCAGGCTGAGTGCCACTCAACCTTTCATAGGCTGCTGTCAGAATGAATAAAATCTCAGATTGGCTGAAGCTGCATACAGTGTACACAGCATGCCCAGCGGACATACTTGTTAGTGTGGAATGTTGTTGATTTTGGGCCAGCTTGGCCTAAACAATCAAGTTAAAGGAACAGTAAGCCTGGAGATTAGCTTTAAAGAGACAACGTCACCTTGCCCATGCAACACAAAGTGACAATTTATTTGCAAAGGGCTTCCCTCGACCCCACCCTATACTCATCTTACCAGCACCCCCTCAAAACTCATTGCTCCTCTGCACCAGCACTGAAATGACTGTTGGTGTTGGTGACCCTGTTATGGGGGGGTCACATGCTCCTCCATTCCTGAAGTGCTGTGCATTGTTGCCAGCTGTGAAGGAGCACTGGTAATGTTAGTACATGAGGTTTGGGGGGGAGGTGACACCTGGGGTGACACTTTAATTAAGGTGGATGTAAACCCTCACATATACCCAGTGAAGTGAACAGCCTCAGATGATACACAGGGATGAGACAAATCTTCCAACATACGTTTTACTTGTTTATCTGCTGTCTTCAGCTTGATATATTCTTCAGAATTTGTACATCAGGTTTGTATTTTCACTTTCTCATTCTGCTCTGTGAGTGTAGTCTTGGCACACATCCAAGACAGTTCAGTGGAGGAAAGGCACACACCCCCTCCACATAGGCAGAGACTCTCAGAGCTGTTCTGTGAATAGTTTAGCTCTCTGCTAAACTATTTATAGCAACCTCCCTGACACGAAATTCAGGCTAGTTATATTACAGTTGTTGGAGAACTTGTCAGAAGTTATCAGGCTGATAACATAAGAATGGAGCAGGAGAAAGCCACGGGACCCAAGGCTTTGGAGAGAGACAAGAAAACACTGCAGATAGATGTGCCCAGCTTAAATTTCATGAATCAGGTTTACATCCACTTTACATAAATATGGCAAGGTGACAGTGTTTCTTTAAATTTCTTTTATTCTTAATTTATAAACGGATTGCACATGCAGTAACAACTCATAATTTGTATTAAATAAGGTTAATTGCTCCTTAAAATATATCTCATCGTTATCATGTCATAGACTTACTACTTATAAATTAAAGGCAAATGAAGGATCTCTGTTCTGTTCTGTTCTGTTCTTAATTTATAGCATTGTGTTAGCGGTAGCTTTATTTTTCCATGTCTTCTTTCATAACAGTAGCTTTATTACTGTAATTTCTACTTCAGTTTTTTATGTTCTATCATAAGAATTAATTCTTCCATTCTAAATACAACTATGCCCTGAACAGTTGCACTAAAATAAGCACTACCTGCAATACAAAAACATGATGCTTAGCTATTTCCTTAGAATAAGTGGATTCCCTTAGGATAATCTTAGATACTGATAAGACAATAGAGATTGATTGCACACCTGGTTTTATCTGTTCAGATGCTGCTCCTAGCTGTTTTAGATTCCGGAGATGCAGTTCAAAACTATTCCATTTAAAGTTGAACTCCAGCTATCAAGGAATATAAATACGATTGTGGAACCCCTTCCGTGTAAAGGTGAAATGTTTGAATAGCTTAGGGGGTATTAGGCAGAAATACTTACCCTAGTTCTCTTTCTACCAACAGCTGGCTACACTTTGGTCTTTTCTCTTCACATACATGTAAGTGATGATGTCATTGATCGGGGGGGGGGGGGGGGCGCATTGCAGAAAATAAATATTTTTGCCTATATTTTACTCCTAGACTAAATCAGCATTTAGTCTAGAGACACAATCCATCTCTTCCCCTAGTAAAAGCAGCACACACAGGTCACAGAAACACATGCTAGACACACAGTTAACCCTTTGAACGCCCTAGATTTTTAACCCCTTCCCAGCCAGTGTCATTAGTATAGTGACAGTGCATATTTTTAGCACTGATCACTGTATTAGTGTCACCAGTTACCGCAAAGTGTCAAAAGTGTCAGTTAGTCTCCAATTATCCACCCCAATATTGCAGTCCTAAATTTATGAAGAAATTCTATTTTTTCCATTTTTTTATTATATGTTTTTTAGCAGAAAATAAAAATAAAAAGTATTGTTTTTTTTCCTCAAGATTGTAGTCCTTTTTTGTTTATAGTGCAAAAATAAAAATACAGTGGTGATCAAATACCACCAAAAGAAACCTCTGTTTGTGGGGGAAAAAAAGACATACATTTTATCTTGGTGCAGCGTTGCATGCAAGCGCAATTGTAAGTTAACCACATCGATACTGGGCATGAAAACCCCCTTCCTGTCTAGGCCATTTTTCAGCTTTCAGCGCTTTTACATTTTGAATGACAATTACTCAGTCATGCAACACTGTACCCATATGAAATTTGCGTCCTTTTTTTCACACAAATAGAGCTTTCTTTTGGTGGTATTTAATCACTAGGGTTTTTTTGTGCTATAAATAAAAAAAGATTGAAAATTTGGTGAAAAAATGCCTTTTTCTTTGATTCTGTCATAAAATTTTGCAAATTAGTAAATTTTCTTCGTAAATTTTGGCCACAATTTATACTGCTACATATCTTTGGTAAAAACAACCCAAATAAGTGTATATTATTTGGTCCTTGTATAAGTAATAGAGTCTACAAGCCATGGTGCCAATCATTGAAAATTGATCACACCTGATCACACCTGATATACTGAAGGCCTATCTCATTTCTTGAGACTCTAACAAGCCAGGAAAGTACAAATACCCCCCAAATGACCCATTTTTGGAAAGTAGACATTCCATGGTATTTAGTAAGAGGCATGGTGAATTTTTTGAAGTTGTATTTTTTCCCACAATTCTTTGCAAAATGAAGATTTTTTTTTTCTTTTTTTTTTCTCACAAAATTGTAATCGTAACAGGTTATTTCTCACACACAGCATATGCATACCACAAATTACACCCCAAAACACATTCTACTACTCCTCCTGAATATGGCGATATCACATGTCTGAGACTTTTTCACAGCCTAGCCACATACAGAGGCTCAACATGCAGGGAGCACCGTCAGGTATTCTAGGGACATAAATTACACATCTAATGTCATGATGACCTATCACATTTTTAAAGGCCCTGGAGCACCAGGACAATGGATTTGCCAACAAAATGACAGCATTCTGGAAAGCAAACACCCCAACGAATAATCTATGAGGCATAATGAGTCTTTTGAACGGTTCATTTTTTTCCAGTAGTTTTTGGAAAATGTGGGAAAAAAATGAAAACACATTTTTTTACACAACGTTGTCAATTTATATGATATTTCCAACACATAGCATGTACATAGCAAAAATGACACCCCAAAATACATTCTGCTATTCCTCCTGAGTATGGCGATACCACATGTGTGAAACTTTTACTTACAGAGGCCCAACATGGAACTAGCACCTTCAGGCGTTTTACAAGCATAAATTACACATCTCATTTCTCAACCCCCTATTACACTTTTGAAGGTCCTGGAGCACCAGGACAATGGAATTGCCCACAAAATGACCCCATTTTGGAAATCAAACACCCCAACGTATAATCTATGAGGCATAATGTGTCTTTTGTACATGACATTTTTTTCCAGTAGTTTTTGGAAAATGTGGGAAAAAAATGAAAACGCTTTTATTTTTACACAAAGTTGTCCATTTATATGATATTTCCAACACATAGCATGTACATAGCAAAAATGGCACCTCAAAATATATTCTACTACTCCCCTTGAGTATGGCGATACCAAATGTGTGAGACTTTTACAGGTGATGTTTACTGATAGGTGTGACGGTCACTGACAGGTGATTGGCGATGGTCACTGATGGGTGACTGGTGGTGGTCACTGATGGGTGAGGGGTGACTGGTGGAGGACACTGATGGGTGACGGGTGACTGGCGGTGGTCACTGATGGGTGACTGGCGGTGGGTGCTGGGTGTCTGGTGGTGGTCACTGATGGGTGATTGGGGGTGGTCACTGATGGGTGACTGATGGTGGTCACTGATGGGTGCCGTGTTTCTGGCGGTGGTCACTGATGGGTGACGGGTGTCTGGAGGTGGTCACTGATAGGTGACCGGTGTCTCGTGGTGGTCACTAATGCATGACGGGTGACTGGTGGTGGTCACAGATGCATGATGAGTGACTGGCGGTGGTCACTGATGGGTGACTGGCGGTGGTCACTGATGGGTGATTGGCGTGGTCACTGATGGGTGAAGGGTGACTGGCGGTAGTCACTGATGGGTGACTGGCAGTGGTCACTGATGGGTGCCAGGTGTCTGGTGGTGGTCACTGATAGGTGACAGGTATCTGGTGGTGATCACTGATGGGTGACAGGTATCTGGGGGTGGTCACTGATGGGTGACTAGTGGAGGGCACTAATGGGTGACGGGTGACTGGCAGTGGTCACTGATGGGTGACTGGCGGTGGTCACTGATGGGTGCCGGGTGACTGGTGGTGGTCACTAATGGGTGACTGGTGGTGGCCACTGATGGGTGACTGGCGGTGGTCACTGATGGGCGCCGTGTGTCTGGCGGTGGTCACAGATGGGTGACCGGTGTCTGGTGGTGGTCACTAATGTGTCATGGATGACTGGTAGTGGTCACAGATGCATGACGGGTGACAGGTGACTGGCAGTGGTCACTGAGGGTCACTGATGGGTGACTGGCGGTGGTCACTGATAGGTGACGGTTGACTGGCGGTGGTCACTGATGGGTGACGGGTGTCTGGTGGTGGTCACTGATGGGTGACTGGTCACGGTCACTGATGGGTGACTGGCGGTGGTCACTGATGGGTGATGGGCCAAGGTCAGTGACTGGTGACAGGCCATGGTCAGTGATGGGACACAGGTGACAGGCCACGGTCAGTGATGGGTGACAGGCCATGGTCACTGATGTGTGGCAGTTGACACACCATGGTAACTGATGGGTGATGGGTGACACACCACAGTCACTGATGAATGTCGGGTGACAAGCCATGGTCACTGATGGGTGACATGCCACAGTCACTGATCGGTGATGGGTGACACGCCTTGTCACTGATGGGTGATGGGTGACATGTCACAGTCACTGATGGGTGATGGGTGACATGCCACAGTCACTGATGGGTGACGGGTGACAGGCCACGGTCAGTGATGGGTGACGGGTGTCTGGTGGTGGTCACTAATGGGTGACGGGTGTCTGGTGGTGGTCACTGGTGGGTGTCTGGTGATGGTCACTGATGGGCAACTGGTGGTGTTCACTGATGGGTGACAGGCGGTGGTCACTGGTGGGTGCCACGTGTCTGGCGGTGGTCGGTGATGGGTGTCTGGCGGTGGTCACTGATGGGTACTGGGTGTCTGGCGGTGGTCACTAAGGCGTGATGGGTGACTGGTGGTCACAGATGCGTGACGGGTGACCGGTGACTGGCCATGGTCACTGATGGGTGACGGTGACTGGCGGTGGTCACTGATGGGTGATGGTGACTGGCGGTGGTCACTGATGGGTGACGGGTGACTGGCGGTGGTCACTGCTGGGTGACTGGCAGTGGTCACTGCTGGGTGACTGGTGTCTGGTGGTGGTCACTGATAGGTGATGGGTGACTGACGGTGGTCACTGATGGGTGATGGTCCAAGGTCAGTGACTGGTGACAGGCCATTGTCAATGATGGGACACAGGTGACAGGCCATAGTCAGTGATGGGTGACAGGCCACGGTCACTGGTGTGTGGCGGTTGACACACCATGGTAACTGATGGGTGACGGGTGACATTGAAGAAGCTGTTTTATTTCTAAAGATACAGTTGTAAGATAAAATAAGGAATATAACCAATCTCATTTAGATTTGTGGGCACTAAATAAGATAACCTTAGTAATCATTATGCATATGGTGAAAACATGAAACACACCCTTAGAGCAGGTGGTCCTCAAAGTTCTTGTTATGCTTTAATTTACAGACCTAAGCCATTTTGGTCACGCAGTCCTATTATTTTTGAACTTGGTTCCAGATCATAAATACCAAACTAATATTTTATCTGTCAGACATTTTGAGTAATATAAAAGCAGAAAAGATTTCAATTTACTTTTTACTTCTGTACTCACCATAAAAGCCTTTTGGAGATCATTTTATCATTTCTTTTCAACCGTTAGTAATATTTCAACCTACACTCTGACATTTCCATTTCTCTTTGCTGACATCTTCTCCCAAAAATAATTCAATGTTTGCCCTATTATCTTTTCTGCAAGTTCTCTGAAAACAATACGTGGGCATCAAAGCCCTTGTGGACATGTCAGAAAGGGCTCTTTTACAATTTTACAACACGCTAAAACAATGCCTAATCACTATGTTACAAAGAGCAGGACCAATTGTGTTTCTAGTAATTGAACGCATTGTTAAAATGGGGGGTCAGAGGTTTTGTATCTTGGAAGTTTATAAAAGATGCATATTTTGCCAACAAGTTATGTCCTGCTGAATTGGATTTACATAGAGTTTATTTTTATTGATAATTTAAAAGTTTAAGTGTGTTTTAATAAAATGTTTTTAAATCTCATTTAGAGCAGTTATGATATATTTTTATAACATAAATAGTTTATTGCTATTTTTTTCACTTACCACTTTCTTCCTTGTGCCTGCCACTTCATAAACGTGAAGGCACGAAGCAATAATGCATGCCGAAAGGAGGCAAACCCAAACCAATTAGCATCTCCATAGAGGTTTAACCTGTGAAGTACATCTCACATACCACCTGAAAACACCATAAACAGTGTGTATAAAGTAATTTTTTGTTCATTTGCAAAACAAATTTACAGCACTGAGTTTGGGGTACTTCTAACTAGTCGCAGCACTGGTGTTTGGTTTTAATTACTTATATAAAGTTATTTATTTTCTGCATGAAGTGTATTGATACCAATTCATTAGGCTGCAACGCTTTTATACAGCACTGGGGTTGTGGTAGTAACAGCCATATATTGTATGCAGCGTTTGTTTTGAATTACATTTTTTGTTGTATTATTATTATCTGGAAGCATCAGAATCATGTGGTTAGGTGTTTTATTTTACGTAGTTACACAGCTGTTTAGTAACACTGAGGTTGTGGTAACACTTACCTCTTTTTTGCAAGTAGCTTGTTTGTTTGTGTAATATAGAGCAGCACTACACTGGTATCTTATCCATGTTCATATCATTTCATCAACTCCAACAAACCTTATTTTATAGCGTAAATGTTTATGAAGTACAGAATCAAATGCATTAGAAAAATCTAGATAAACTACACCCACTGGACTTCAACCATCCAATTTTTCACTTACTTCTTCATAGAAAGTTAACAGTTTGGTCTGACAAGAATGCGGGAGTGAACCATTATTTGGTTCGCGGGCATGGGTGTGCGCTCCCCCCTCGGCTTTGGCAGATAAGTAATATTAAGCAGTTCTATTAGGTAGTTTAGTATGGCGTAATGGGTGTACTGCCCCTTTAAGGATTTCCACCTCACCTGTGTGGTAAGGTGAGGCGGCCTATCAGGTGAGGTGGAAGGTTCTGGCAGCAGGTGGCTCTCTATATAAGGGGGCTGCATCCAAGGGGTTTTGGCGGTCTTTTCATCCCACAGAAGGGCTTCGGTCTGAGAGATGGAGTCACTGCTGAGGCAAGTCTTAGAGAAGGCGCAAGCTAATGGAGGGGAGGACTGGCTGAAGAAATGTCTGCAGCTTACCGAAGAGGGAGATCAGCGGCATGGAGCAGGTCTTTGTGTCAGAGCAGCAGAGGGAGAGGGAGCCATACCTGAGGTGCGGCAGAGCGGTGCGGGAGTCCGGGTAGGCTCTCGGTCGGAGCCTCGGAGAAGTCGGGCCCCGGTGAGGCGGCAGGAGGTGACTGAGCGTCACAAAGAGGAGGACTCGGTGAGGAGGGGTCAGTTGAGTGACACGGTCGTGGCGGGTGGAGCTGGCAGCTGTTCAAGGAAGAAGAGGAGGGCCTTCACCCCATCACCAGCGGGTGCTAGCAGGGAGACGGTGCATGTAGGCAGAGCTCGGCTGCAGAGGAGTATTACGCCCACCAACACAGGAGGAGTTGCCAGGCAACCCAGGCAGAGAGCTAGGCTGGAAATTCAGCCTTAGAAAGAAAGCAGGCAGTATTTGGAGATCGGAGCCTCTTCTTCTGACATTCAGCCGCAGCTGAGTGAGGATGACTTGGGTCCTCCTGTAGTGGAGGAGGGTGAGTCTGATAGTTTAAGCAAATTGTCTTTACTTGTGGGTTCATTGGAAAAAATTGTGGCTTCTCTTGCAGGTCCTCAGCCTGCGGTGCCACAGGCAGCCAAAGTTTGGTTGGATGTTAACCCCTCACCTGCCAATGTGCAGATTACTGAGCCTTTGAATGCTAATTTGCATTTGTCAGGTATTCCAGAAGTATGTTTTAAGGAAGTTCTTCCTTGTGAAGTGTCTCCGTTAGGTTTTCATTTACCGCTGTCTTTAAAGGAAAAAGTTTGGAAAGGTGATTTCGTAGAGTTACTATCCCTGTTACCATCTGCAAGGGAATCCAATTATCGGAGTGAGAGGAAATCAGAGCACACGCAGGAGGAGGATAGGAGGAAGCAGTCGCCCAGATCCTTCAATAATTGGTTACAAGCATACTATATCTTTTCGAGTGTGCTCGGAGAAAGGCATCCTGAAATGTGCTCTGGCTTATTCCAGCACCTTGAAAACATTTTGGAGGCGTATAAAAATTTGAGTGGAATGGGTTGGTTCATTTATGACGAGTCATTTCGTCAGAAGTTATCCACCCATTCTAGCCTAAAATGGGGGGATGAAGGACGTGGGGTTATGGCTTAACCTCATGTTACCCGCTAAAACCCCCATTTCTAAGCTGCCAGTTGCCTCTCCTGCTGTTTCTCCATACAGGAGAGGCATTTGCTTTGCTTTCAATGAGAGTCAATGCAAATGGAGTATGGCTTGTAAATATAAGCATGAGTGCTCACACTGTACAGGTAATCACCCAGTTGCAAAGTGCTTTAAGAAAGCAAGCAGCACTGGGGTTGTGCAAAGGGATCTTTTTCAGAAAAGCTGTTACTACGGTGATACTGGCAAACATGCAACCGTGGTTGGACAAGTACCCAGACAGGGTGACAGCGTCCTTCCTCACTAACGGGTTTCAGTCAGGCTTCTATTTACCAAAGTTTTCAGGGGTAGGGTGTTTGGTGTCAAAAAACTTAAAGTCTGTGTTGGAACATCCGCAGGTGGTTAAGGATAAGTTGTTTAAGGAGATTTCGGAGGGTCGCATAGCTGGCCCCTTTTCTGACCCTCCTTTCAAGGATTTTAGAGTTCCCCTCTGGAAGTAGTGCCAAGAAAGAGCAAAACTCATTCCGGCTTATACATCACTTTTCCTTCCCTAAGGGAGGTTCTCTCAATGGTGAGATTGATTTTTCTTTGACATCAGTTTCATATTGTTCCTTCGAGGATGCTGTAATGCGGATTAGATTACTGGGGAAAGGTGCCTTATTGGCTAAGGCAGACATTCAGTCTGCATTTAGGTTGTTACCCATCTCCCCTGAGGCTTTTAATTCTTTAGGTTTTTATTTTCAAGGGCAATATTTTTAGGACATGTGTTTGCCTATGGGGTGTTCTGTGTCGTGTGCCTATTTTGAAAGATTCTCTACTTTTTTGCATTGGGTAGTGAGTTATGAGTCTGGTTTTGATAGCATAATTCACTACCTAGATGATTTTGTTTTTATTGGCCCAGCCAGTTCTTCTAGGTGTGGTAATCTGCTAAAATTATTCCTGTTAATTACAACGTTTTTCGGCATCCCTATTGCACACGAAAAAATGGTTTGACCAGCTACATCTATTGACTTCCTGGGTATACACATTGATACTTTAAGAATGAGGTTTAGTTTGCCACAGGACAAAATTCATTGTTTAAAAGTTTCAATTATTTTCATTCTGAGAAAGAAAAAAGTCCTTCTGAAAGAACTACAGTCCCTATTGGGTCTGTTAGCTTTCGCCACTAGAGTTATGCCGGTGGGGCGGATATTTTCTAGGAGGCTTTACCGAGCCATGTCTGGATACAAATCTCAATTTTCACATTTAAGGTTGACTTTGAACCTTAAGGAGGTTCTCATAGTTTGGTCTCATTTCTTAGAAGAATTTAATGGGAGATCGTTCTTTCAGGAGGAGTTTATTTCTAAAGAAGCGCTAAATCTATTTACGGATGCAGCCGGCTCAGTGGGGTGTGCAGCAGTATGGAACACTCATTGGTGTTGTAACGAATGGCCCAAGTCATGGATCGCAATTAAGGCCATTAAAAATATTGTGTTACTAGAATTATTTCCTGTAGTTATGGCTTTTGAAATTTGGGGTCATCATTTTGTTAACAAGCGTATTATAATACACACGGATAATAAGGGTGTCCTTTATGCCATAAATTGCTTGTCTTCTAAATCTATCTATGTCATTAAACTATTGAGGCATTTTGTTTTGTTATGTTTAAAGCTGAACGTTTGGGTGAAAGCACAATATGTGCCTAGGAAACGTAATTCTATTGCAGACTCCTTATCCCGGTTTCAGTTTTGTCGTTTCAGGAGCCTCCTTCCCAATGCAGACACAGAGGGATTCCCTTGCCTGGATTACCTTTGGGATTTAATCTAAACCCTGTTGCTGATGCTATTAAGAATTCCCTGGCTCCACAGACATGGGCACAATTTCTAAAGCCTGGGATGGTTGGGTATCATTTTGTCGCTATTTGGATTTTCCATGCAATTTTCCTACGGAAACAAGTTTGCTGGCATTTTTATGTTCTTTAATGGAGCAACAATTTTCTTACACTCATGTAATAAAATTGTTGGCAGGTGTTTCTTTTTTCTTTCGGTTAATGAATTGGCCTTCTTGAAACAGCTATATTACAGTGCGGCAAGCTCTTAAAGATTACAGGAAGTCTCATTTTCATATTGATGACAGGTATCCTATTACATTGCCTATTTTGTGTAGTTTACGTAGAGCTACTCAGGAGATATGTTTTTCGGATTATGAAGCAGTTCTTTTTCAAACCGCCTTTGTTTTAGCATTTTTCGGAGCCTTTAGAATTTCTGAACTTGTTCCCAGGAATAAATTTGGCACTTCAGGGATTAAGTTTGATCAGGTGTTAGTTAGATTCTTCGTTGGATATTTTTGTGCCAAAATCCAAAACTGATCAGTTAGGGAAGGGAACATGGTTTAAACTCGGGGGGTTGGATAATTTGTCAATCTGTCCTATTTTGGTGGTTCGTAAATTTTTAGGTATTAGGCCAGTAGGTGGAGTTAGTTCGTATCATTTTCTCATTCACAAGGGTGGTTCCCCGCTTACCCAGTTTCAGTTTAATTCAATTTTTAAGAAGTGTTTACATTATCTAGATTTGAGTCATCTTCGTTTCACTTCACATTCGTTTAGAATAGGGGCAGCAACGGAAGCTGCTAGAATGGGTCTGGAGGAAGAAGTGATAAAAAAGTTAGGGAGATGGGGTTCTCAGAGGTATCATTTGTATATTCATCTTAATTTATATGTTTCATTTTTTCAGGTCCCAAATGCTGTATTTGGATCATCGGTCACTCGTATGTTTATTGGGCCTTTAAGAGAGCATCAAAGCGCTGTTACTCCAAGAATTTATCCATGAATCCTTCTGAATTCATAATTTTATGGAAAGGTGTTAGAGGCCTAAAGTGGTGTAATTTGCATTTTCATCTTTCTAGGTTGTTACAGGTTTGTCCTTTCCCGTCAATACTTATCATTCATTTGGGTGGCAATGATGTGGGTCGGGTCAGGACTCTTGAGTTAATTAACATGATGAGTAGTGATTTATTTAGGTTAAAGTTAATTTTTCCCCAGACAACTGTCATTTTTTCGGAAATTGTACCACGCCTTTTGTGGTTGGTTTCCCCTGAGCTTAGAGGTTTGGATAAAATTAGGAGGAGAGTGAACATATCCATGCAAAAATGTATGCCGTTAATAGGGGGGGTTTTCTTTTCATCATTTTGATTTGGAAGGAGGAGTGCCGGGTTTTTATAGACCAGATTCTGTACATTTGTCAGACATCGGGATTGATATTTTTAATTTAAACCTTCAATCCTGTATTGAATTGGCCGCGGGCATGGGGTGGGCCGGTCTTGGATCAAGAACGGCTTGTGGGGACTTTGTTGATGTTTAAATTGATTCTGCTTGAGTTTTTTGATAACTAAGCAGTTAAGGTTATTGCAGGATGATTGAAATGCTAATTTAATTTTATAATGTTTATACTTGTTAAACCAAAATAAAGTGCCACGGCCAATATTTGCCAATTTAAAAGTAAACTGGTGTCTGGTATTCTTTATTTATCATTTTCTGACCGGTCTATGGTTTCCTCGTATACATCACAACCCTTTTTGATATTGCATTTACTCTATGATAATCAGGTGATACCATTCCAGGGAATAAGGTATCTTTAACCACTTACCAACCGGGGCCCTTTTTTACATTTGTTGGTTACAAGCTAAAAACATTTTTTTTTGCTAGAAAATTACTTAGAACCCCCAAACATTATATATATATATATATATTTTTTTTTCAAACACCCTAGAGAATAAAATGGCGATC
This sequence comes from Glandirana rugosa, assembly GCA_018402905.1. Classification (NCBI taxonomy): domain Eukaryota; kingdom Metazoa; phylum Chordata; class Amphibia; order Anura; family Ranidae; genus Glandirana; species Glandirana rugosa. The sequence continues at coordinate 351,900 of BLSH010520306.1, read as the reverse complement.
AATGCAATACTTTTTGTCACACGGTATTTGCGCAGTGATCTTTAAAGCGGGATTTTGTTTTGGAAAAATTTCACTTTTTTTAGTAAAAAAATAAGACAACAGTAAAGTTAGCCAAATTTTTTTGTATATTGTGAAAGAGGATGTTGCACCGAGTAAATAGATACCATACATGACGCGGTTGAAAAATGTGCGCACTCGCGGAATGGCGACAAAGTTCGGTGCTTAAAAATTTCCATAGGCAATGCTTTAAAACTTTCTAACAATTACCAGGTTAGAGATGCAGAGGAGGTATTTTGCTATAATTATTGCTCACACTCTGGCAACTGCGGCGATACCTCACATGTGTAGTTTGAACATCGTTTTCATACTTACGTATGCGTTTTCTTTGCTGCGCGAGCTCACGGGGACAGTGGCGCTTTAAATTTTTTGCACTTCACAGTATTCAGATTGCCAAAAACGGCGATTCTGAATACTGATTTTTTTAAAAAAATGGCGCCGTTAGCCGCCGGAATTTGCCGATTGGAGCCAATTCCGGTTTCTGTCAGGTCTCCTTCTAACAGGCGGAGGAGCCGGATCATCGCTCCAGTCTCCCGGTGGGACGGGAGGCCGGAGAAGAGTGGCGGAAGGCGGCGGGAGGGGGGATGTCCCCTCCCGCCCCCTGGGATAATGTCCAAGCGGCTCCCGAGCCAGATGGGTCATTATCCCCGGATAGCTGACCGTCCACTCTAAAAAACAATACTGGGACAGCCATTCAAAACCAGCCGCCGCCTATTTACGGTGCTGGTCGGGAAGTGGTTAAAACAGTTGTTTGGCTGTTCTTTTTTTTTTTTTAAATTGTTCTTTATTGATTTTAAAAGATAATACACGAATTGAGCATTGTATACATTCTTGTTCAACTTAATACATCACAAAATAAAGTCTTTTGTACAATACATTGCGAATCTTCACTAACTCCTTTTTCTCTAATAACCGTGCTGAGTCATTTCACATATCATGAACTTCTCTCTTATAAGTAAATAGTTTAGAGTACCGCGTCCTCGGCGACGCCAGGCCCCTCCCCCGGCACCCCTAATGGGATCTATCTGTACCAGAGGGGGGTCCGGCCCCACCTGAGGCCGCAGCACCCCTTTGCGTTGGAGCTTGCAAGGAGCTAGGTAAGTTGTTGAATTTGTCGTTATTTCCTCATTTCTTTTGGTATTAAGCCTTAGATAAACGGTCTTGTAGAGTCGTGCTTTGCTTAATACTGTACTTAACTTGTTAAAGGGAGGAAGGTAGGGAGGGGAGATAACAGGTGAGGATTGGAGGAAAAGACATGAAAAGGATAGAGACAAGGAAACGAATGACGTACATTCATGTGTCACTTAAATGAAGATTCGATGTGTTTGATTTTTATTTATAGACTATTTATCAGGTTGTTCATGGTGATCCAACTTTCCCAGTCGCGGGTGAATAACATTTTGTTATTGTGCGAGCATGATATGCTCGTAAATGCAATTGGTGTTAACCCTCGAAATTACTTCTGATATGTTCGGTGCCATATCCGATTTCCAATGACTCATAATGATTAACCTAGCTGCTGTTAACAGGTGCGCTATTATAGTTCTGCTTTTTTTTGGGAATGAATCAATCTTAAGACTTAAAAGTGCTAAGGCTGGGTTTGGTTCCGTAATCTTACCAGAGATTTTGGAAATCAACTGGAAGATAGACCTCCAGAAGCTGGATACTGATTTGCATTTCCAGAGTATGTGCAATAAGTTGCCTCTTTGCCCACACTTACGCCAGCAGCTTGGGTCTGTACTATCATAAATTTTGGATAATCTGACTGGGGTGAGATACCATCTGTAAATTAATTTGTATGTATTTTCCCAATGTGCAACGTTATGTGTGGCTATCGTGCTATTTTTAATCGCTTGGATCCAGTCCTCCTCCGAGAAGGAGGTTCCTAGGTCCTGCTCCCATTTTTGGATAGCTGATTCCTGTTTAATCGGATCTTTGGGATGCAATAATTGGTATATCTGAGAGACGCCTCTTTTCTGGTTAGGATCTGAGTGGATGAAGTCCCATATCTGTGTATTGACTTCCACAGTCTTTGACTTAAGAGAACTGATAAAGTGGAGGATTCGATTTTTCTTGAAATCTTCCGCTGCATCAGTAGACTCGAGGATCTCCTTGAAGGAGGAGTATCCTCTAGTCTCCCAAGACCGCACGGAGAGATCAGGAATCAGGAATTCGAATGTGGAGAGAGGAAAATCCATCACCTGGATTTCTAGTTTTCATGGACCGCTCTTATTAACATGACCCCATGCTTGAAGGGTGGCTACTAGGGATGGGTGGTTAGGGATATTAAGCTTGGCCTCGATTAAGTTCGCTAGTAGTAGACTCCTCAATTTCCTGCCTTGAATCATGTGTCGTTCAACACTCACCCATTGAATTGTAGGTGGCTGTTGGACCCACATTCTCACGTTGTTGAGTAGCGTGGCGTTATAGTAGTCTTTAATCCTAGGGACCCCTATACCTCCTACTCTTTTGTGCCTGGTCAAGGTTGAGAAGGAAATTCTCGCCCTTTTCCCCTCCCAGATGTAATTTCTGAGTAACTGGTTGATCTTATGGAAGAAGTGAGAAGGCAGTACTATTGGGATGGTTCTAAATAAATACAAAATTTTTGGCAATCTGACCATCCTGAATGCCGCTATCCTGCCCATCCAAGACAGTTCTCTTTTCCCCATATGGATCAAGTCAGTTTTAACCGTATTTAGCAATTTTTTGAAGTTAGCTTCATAGAGTTTGCTGGACTTTGCTGTTAGTGATATTCCCAGGTATTGTATGGAGTCGTTTTCCCAGTTGCATGGCATTATTTTGGCAAAGTCTGTTTCCTTTTCGGGTTAATATTACTCGTAAGTATTTGACACTTGTTGACATTTATTTTATAGTATGAAACTTTGCCAAAGTTCGATATGATATTATTGATTTCGGGTAAGGACGTTTCTACTTCTGTGACTGTCAGGATGACATCATCCGCGAACAGTCCTATTTTATTGTTTTTATCGGACGTCTGAATCCCTTTTATGTAGGGGGAGTTGCGGATGGCTTCTGCAAATGGTTCCATAATTAAAGTAAAAATTAACGGGGAAAGGGGGCATCCCTGGCGCGTGCCATTTGAAATCCCGAACGTGTCCGAGAGTGCACTGGAGGTGTATACCTGTGCTGAAGGTTTGGAATATAAAGCCAGGATGGCTGTAGAAATAAACCCGCTAAAGCCAAACTTTGATAGAACCGCACTCAGGTACCCCCAGTGCACTCTGTCAAAAGCCTTCTCGGCGTCTAATGCAATGAAGGCGGACGGTATACTATGGGTTTCTGCTAGCCTCAGGAGGTTGAGTATTCTTCGGGTTCCGTCGGATGATTGTCTGTTGGTCACAAAGCCAACTTGATCCGAATTTATTAAGGATGGTGTGATTTCTGCTACTCTGTTTGCGATGACCTTTGCATAAATTTTGAGGTCTGTGTTTAACAGCAAGATCGGTCTAAAATTCGGTGGAGTATTTGGTTCCTTTCCTGGCTTGGGTAACGTAACTATGTATGCTCTCAGCATCTCTTCCGGGAGAGTTCCGGTGTGTGCTGCTGCATTAAGAATTTGGGATAAGCGAGGGGCTAAGAGGTCCACAAAAGTTTTATAATATTCTGCGGATAGACCGTCTGGGCCTGGTGATTTATTCATTGGCAATTTGAGTATGACTGACTTCACCTCTTCTTCAGTAATGGGCCGATTGAGGGTATCTAACGTCTCCTTTGTTAGTGAGGGCAGATGGATCTTGTCCAGGAAGGACTTAATACCTTCTGGGGAGGGTTGGGGTGTGTCTCGGTCTAATCTCAAGTTGTATAAATTATTGTAATAGTCCCTGAATCTATTGGCAATCTCTTTGGGGTGCGTCAGTTTGGCTCCTGATTTTGGGTCTATTAGATAGTTTATTCTGGATTTGGCCTGCTTTGATTTAATTTGCTGAGCTAATTTTTTCCCCGCCTTATTGCTAGTAGAGTAATAATTTGCTTTGAGGTACTTAACGCTTTTTTCGTATCTGTCCAATAAAAGGGTCTTAAGTTCTCTCCTACGTTCTTGAAGGGCTTCCGCGACCTGGGGGGTGCCTCCTACCTTATTAGTTTGTTCAAGTATTTTTTGTATGAGGTTATTAATAGCTAGCGATTTGGACTTTTTATCTCTGGCGGCTATTTGCAGTAGGATACCTCTGATGTAAGCTTTGTGCGCACACCAGATAGTTGTTTTGGAAACACTGTCGGTATCATTAAGTTGGAAGAACTCCCTCAGGTGGTTATGGACTCTCCCCTGGTGGCTGACTTTGCCGAATATTTGGGTATTGTTCCTCCATATATAAATCGGGTTAATGTTGTCTGCTTCTTCCACCTCTATAGAAATAGGGGCGTGGTCAGACCACGTTATGGTCCCTATTTCTGCGCTTTTAATTTTGTTTAGTAAAGTCAGATTCACTAATATCATATCTATCCTAGAGTAGGATCTGTGGGGATTTGAAAAGAACGTATAGTCCTTTTCCCCAGGGTGTAGACACCTCCACGCATCAAATAATTGTTCCGCGTGGAGAGTGTGTTGTAGGGTATTGGCGGGTTGTCTTTTGGGGGGGTTGCAATCTTCCATGTTGTCAGCCACCATGTTAAAGTCACCCACCAGAAGGAGTTCCCCCTTGCAAACAATTTTAACTTTGTGTAATAGTTTCTTAATAAATTTACATTGTGAGCGTGCTTTTTCTTGAGTGATGATTTAGACGGGCGCTGTGACCAGTCTTTCTTCAATTTAGAAGGTTCAGCGGATGACTCTTCATTGTTGTCTTGAGGGAGGATTCCCCATTCTTTCAAGTGGCGTAGGCCTGCTTCCAGGGAGTGTATGTTCACTGAGAGGTCCTTGTAGGTCACAATCAACTTGGACGGGGTCCCCCACTTGTACCCGATGTTGTGGTTCCGCAGGGTTTTGGTGATTGTGGTCAGTTTCTTGCGGTGTTGTACAGACGCCTGGGATAGGTCTGTGTACAGGGAGATCCCCGCGAATTTACCTGTTAGCTGTTGTTTATGTCTCATGGCTTTCATAGCTGCATCTTTCACATGGTAAAAGTGAATCTTAGCCAGAACGTCTCTTGGGATGGTGTCTGGGAGGAAGATGGTTTTGGCAGCCTGTGAGCCCTGTCAATTAGCAGCTCCATGTCACTTGCCTCTGGTACCAGCTCATGCAGAAGTTGTCTAATGAAGTCATTCAGTTCTGCATTGGATATTTTCTCCGATATGCCGCGGAACTTTATGTTGGATCTGCGGCTACAGTCTTCCATGTCCGCCAGTTTGGCTGAGATCCTCTGCAGTTCACGTTGCTGATCGTGATACGCGTCTATTAGGCTGTTATGTGCAGAGTAGGCATCTTCCAATTTGTATTCAACATGATCCATCCTGTCTTGCAAATCAGAAACTGAGACATTAATGGGCTGCAGCATCTTCATCATGTCAATATGTAGAGTGTCCCTTAAGGAGATCAACATCTCTTTCATGCTAGACATGGTGACTGGTTGAGATGAAGAGGGGAAATTTTCTAGAGGAGTCTGTGTGGGTAGCTCTGGTGCTGATTCATCCATGTTATCTTCAGCATCCTGGGAATCCCCTTTAGCTTTTTTACTTTTCGCAGGACTGCGAGTAGTAGGACTATCAGGGGGTGAGGGATCACTTACACTTGTGTTCCTTCTGTGTATTACTGAGCTGATTGACGCCGCTGAGCTCCCGGAATCCGAGGCGCTGTCTCCTTCCTCTGTAGGCCGCAGCGGCGCGCCGGCGCCATCTTGGTACACCCTCCCTCCGGAGGGGCTGAAGAAATCGGTCAATTTCTGCGGGAAGGAGCGCTGGGAGCCCCTTTTTCTGACCGCCCCCGCTGCATCTATAGAAGCCATCCCTGTTGTCTGTACCTCGCTGCTGTCGCTTCGGAATTCGCTTGGCGGATCGCAGGAGCCGGAGCTCTCTCACAGTGCTGCCGTCCTTCACGCCGGCCGGACACGCCCCCTGTTTGGCTGTTCTATAACTCTCTACAGCTGTGGTTCTCAACCCTGTCCTCAATTGCCCGCAACAGGCCATGTTTGCAGGTTTTCCTTTATCTTGCATAGGTGCTTTAAATCAGAGTCAATGGCTTGGTATTTTGGACAGCTATTTTATCTAAGAGAAATTTCCAAAATATGGCCTGTTGGTGGTACTTGAGGACAGGGTTGAGAGCCACTGCTTCACAGGACACAACATAAAGTGTATCTAAAACCAAGAACATAAATTGAATATATTGCAGCTTACCAGTTCTTAAACAGGTAAGCATTTCAGGCTTTTTAAACTTTATTTTCACCTGATGATTCTGCCAATAACAAACTTCATGTCCTAGAGTGATACCCTCACTGACTTTGCTGTGTCTATGGAAGAGCATTATTGTGACTCTAGGGTAGGATGTGTTTTGGGACTACAGAACATCTCCTCGCCTCGGCTCTTGCTTGGGTAAGTGTTCAGTATTTCTCACAGAGAGAGAGAGAGAACAATGCTAACGTATAACTCTCAGCAGAGGCAGAGAGTTATTAGCTCACCAAGCTTCAGGCAAGAGGAAAACTTTTTTTTTTCAAACAAATATAACAGAACACTTTCAAATATATATTTAACAGTCCAAGTTGGTTTATTTTTGAGACTTACATAAACTGTAAACTTTGGTTTAATGATTTGTAAAATTAAAAATTTAGAAAACTTGATGTGAACGTGTAGACTAATTTGATAAAGTACAGGAAAAGCCAGCTTCTCCACCACCTTTTTTACATTCCACATGAGAGTTCAGAGAGCTGTCATTAGCATCGAGGAGTGTGATGAATGTCGATGGGTCAGTGAGATCAGCAGGTTTATTATTTCAGCATCAGTGTGCGTTATTCTTGATTGAAGAGGTTCTGCCTTGTTTGTTGACTTGCTTGAGGATGGATTTACAGCACTGGATATTTTTGCGGCAGTTTTTAGCTTTTTTTAAATAATGGACTTGTCAAATGTTTGTGTGCTTATTTACTATTGTCATTTTAATTTTCTTAAGGAGTAGGTCCCCCATGTTCAAGGCATGTGGCCTAGTATGGTTCAGGAGAGGGGGCAGCATGACTGCCCCACCCCTTTTCCAGGCCTACATGGCTGCAAGCTTGGATAAGGGCCTGAAGTAGTTGATTACATCCTAAGATACACATACACAACATTCAATTTATGTATGAGACAGTTTTGATATAAGACACAGCATTCTCAACAGAAGCAAGACGGCCAACAGCACTTCATTTTTTAGGCGTGAGCAAGTTTAGAGGAGAAAGAATAGATACCAAAGAGGTAAAAGGATTCTGCTGGAGAGCCCATCAATAGGAAATATATCCAATATTATAAAAATGCACCATCGGTCTCCATAGTTTTTAAATTAAGAGATGTATACAATTCTTCCCTCGGGTCTATTGTACAATCAGAATAACACCTAAAATTAAGAATTGGGAGGAGTTTAATATTTTTAGCTTTTTTTTTCCAATTCATTGTGATTAAGGACAGCTTTGGGTATAAATTACAGTTTTTCCTTCAAACTGGTGACTTGAGTGAGATCCCATCCTTCAGCCTCATGTAGGACTCTCTCTCTTTTTTATACAATGCTCTGCTCTTCTATAGTCTGTTGTGGGGTTCCATTAATAAGCCATTCCAAGTGATATCCCACAGCCTATGGGAAGGTAATGTATGGAGCATACCTACTTCCTGCAGTCACTATCAGAGGCCACATTATGGACCAGATAATTGCAAACCTACTATTGTAGAAAAAGAGCTTTAGGTGACAGCCTAAGAGACATTGAACTCACAACATTCACTTACTGTCCACTCACCATGCCATTTTTTACAAAATAAAGGAAGTTTGCAGGGAAATCTAAATTGAAATAGCATTTCATTTTCTTTGTAAATGTTTCTTTTGCTGTAGTACATCCTAGAGCCGCACCCCTTCACAGGTTGGGTGCTTTAGGGATTTCCCCAAACATTTTTTCTTTGATCTTAGGTGTGATGCGGGGAACCGCATGCAATTCGGACATGAATTGCACTGAATTCCTATTCAAATCACATGCAATTCTTTGCAGTGCTATATGAGCCTATTCATTTTGTATTACTCAAATCACACTGCACCTGTGTGAAAAAAGGTACATGCGCATTTTTTTTTTTTGCCGCACTGGAATCAGATCGTATGGGTGTTCACAGTTTAACATTTTTTGCATTGGTACAGTCCCCCGTGCCCTTTTTGCCAATCTCTTGTCTATTAGCCTTGAAAATGGGGATAATTACTTTTACAATATCAGCTCCCACTGACTTTAATGGTTTGGATTTGGCATCCAAATTTGTAATATATTTGTTGAACTTCCTGTGAACTGAACCTGGTACGGCTGTCCCATCCCTTAAAACAACTATGTACAGCATTTCCCATAAAAAAACAACACATTTTGACATTCATGTTTTAATGCTGCCTTGGAAAAATTACAGTTGAAAACTAACTAGTTGCTATTTGCTAAGAGCTTCTCCTCCCACCTCCCTCTTCCCTTACTCAATTAGGTATTATACATGGGCTTTAGCTTGCAAAAGTGTGTACAGAAAGCTTTTTTGCAAAACTTTCAGCCACTATCAGCAAAGTTTGTTAAAGTGTTTATAGCAACCTTTAGCACTGAAATTTGCCGGAAGTGTGCCTTTAAAGGATAAGTTTGACTTTTAGTAACCTATTACATGCTACACCTATATTTAACATGTTACTTTGCATCTCTCCCTACACTCCTTGATACAGAGGGAACCTTTTCCCGCACCCACTGTCACAATTTAAAAACAGAGCTGCTGTGCATGAATGAACTATGGTTTGTATTTCTCAATGAAATGTAATGGAACTGATGAGGACCCTTGTAGTTCATTACACTTCCTGCACTTCAGTAACTGACTGCCGGTACTGGGAATATTCACAGACAGCTGTGCTGAGTGTCTGTAGGAGCCTGACATGGCACCCAGGATCTGTTGATAGTGGCTGAAATGCTCTTCTGGCTTTTCAGAAGAAAAAAAGATGCACAGTTCTTTACTTGCAAAAAATGTGCATTTTTAAAAAAGTGAACTTAATCCTTTAAGAGCAATATTAGCTCTTCTGGTAATTAAATACCATATTCATTTCAATAGAACATCAAACTCAAAACAAGGATTATTGTAGAGCAAAGCAGAAGAAACATATTTGGGTCAAGCAGGGAGCTACAGTATATCATTGTAGTCACTTAATACTAAACTAGACTAAACATACATGAGTCAGCTTTTTCAGCCAGTGGGTTGAATGAAAAAAGTTGACCTGATTCTCCCATCCATACATTTGATGTGAATGCAGGACTCCCTCACCCCCAGAATACACTAATCAGTGCTGCAGCCAAGACAGACTGGAATGGTCATAGATGGATCACCATCTTTCTCTGGGTGCTAATCAAATCTTCATTGATGCTTCTGACAATGTCAGATAGGAGCGCTTTACTGGTGTCCCCCTATTGGATCAATTAATGTGGGCATGGTTACTAGCCTTAGGGGGATCATTTTTCTTCCTCTGTTTTATTGGCTTACTATGAACTCATGTTCATCGGCATGTTCATAAAATTGACTTACAACTGCTTTCTCACTGGGACACGTTATTTATATAGGGTCATGTGTTTCCTCTCCCCCTTTTTACCTTTGTTGGTCGAATGGAGGTCACCTGTGTATAGCATTATATGTAATTATTACTGGGCATGGAGATTGTGGAAGTGAAGTGCAGTATTTCTCTGGATTTCATTTCTTTTCTACACTGGATTGCTATGTAAATGTACTTTAGCGCAGATCCTGATGAAGCAAATATATATTATGAAACGCGCTAATCTAGAGTGCTTATGGACAGCCACTGTATTTTGCAATCAGAGTACTTACAGCCCTCAATTTATATATTCACTGCTGTATGTTGTAGCTTGGAATTATATTACATATTTTTTATGTAGATTTTTAACAATTTCGTATTAAAAATTTTGTTTTTATTGAAATGTGTTTTATTTTCTTCTATGAAGTGCAATTAACCACTTCAGCCCCGGAAGGATTTCCAGCTTTAGGACCTGAGCCCTTTTTGCGATTCGGCGATTCGTCGCTTTAACTGACAATTGCGCGGTCATGCGACGTTGTACCCAAACGAAATTTGCGTCCTTTTTTCCCCACAAATAGAGCTTTCTTTTGGTGGTATTTGATCACCGCTGGTTGCAGCGTACTGGCGCGTTAACAGTCAATTTCGCTGCTTAGCGGCTTAGCGTTTTTCCCGAGTCCAGGATTTCGACCTTTAGGAAGGCCCCGACTTCACCAATTAACGTGAAGTATCTTCTTTTATTTTGTGTAAAGTTATTTTTGTTTTAAAAATTATGCTTTAACAATTTTTAGATGTATTTTTTATACATTATATTAAGGTTCGATGTTGTATGTCGTCACTTATATATTTAACTCCCGACATTCATGAGACTAACGTTTTATGTCACCGACAGGTATTCGTGAGATCTAATCG
>BLSH010520306.1:328951-341272 GCA_018402905.1 Glandirana rugosa | reverse complement strand
CACTGATTACTGTGTAAATGTCAATGGCAGTGAAGGGGTTAACCTGCAGGGGGCGTGCTAAGGGTTAACTATGTTCCCTGGGCGTGTTCTAACTGTATGGGGGATGCCCTAACAGGGGAAGGGAAGTTATCACAGCCTTCACGTAAAGGAAGGCTGTGATCACAGCCCTTCCCCCTCACACAGAGCGGAGGTCCGTGTTTACATACACGGACCTCCGCTCATTCGCTCCGGGGGGGGCATCGCGGGTGGCCGGCGGCAATCGAAGCCGCCGCACCCGCTCCCCGGCCCCCCCTGGACACAGTGAGCGCGCGGGCGTGCCTCCGGCGGCGCGCGCGCGCTCACTATACACGTTCCCGCAGCCGCCGTCGTATGACGGCGATTTGCGGGAACGAGCCACTTTGCCGCCGTCAATCGCCGATCGGCAGTCGGCAAGTGGTTAAAGTCCCATTACCTGCACTTAGAAATACCCTCCTTCTTCCTGGGTGGGCTAGTGTTGTTTTTCCATTCTCAGTCATTTCCTGCTTCTCTGACAAAATAATATTGCTATTCCATTTTTGTCAGGGAAATGGTCAAAGAACTGGCAATCTTGCCAATGGCCACCGTGGCTGCATCAGGCACACTCCCAGGCACATTGGCACACGCAGATGCGTGATGACATGAACGGATGCATGCAGATGCACGACAGCGCGAACAGGAGCGCGCAGGCGCAATGGCACACGCACAACGTGACCTGGCCAATATAAACCTGCTGCTGAGACCTGTGCATTGCTGGATTATTCTCAGCTCTCCTGTGTTCCTGTACTTCTGTGTTCCTGATTCTTGATTCCCCATTACTGACTCGCTGATCTCCCAGTTTGACCTTAGCTTGTACTATTGACTTTGCTCCTGTCTGCCCCCTGTGTGTGATCTTGGATTGGCTTGCCAACCCTGCTGCAAATCTGTCTCACCGTGTATGACCTTGAGTTGTTCCAGTCTTGCTACCGGAACTGATCTTATCGTGTATGACCCCTGGCCTGGCTCCTGGTTCTGTCTTCGGTTTGCTCCAAGTTCATCTGGTACATCTCAAGCATATCTTTTCTACTATCCACCTTGCTTGTTCCAGCTACCTTTTGGTGACCAGCTCTTCAAACAACCAGACCTGGCAAACCATGCTTCTTTGAGCACTGTCCCACTCCCAGGGAAGTGCTGCACTTAACTGCAAGGGGAGCCCTCTCTCGGCCTCGCACCTGGTATGTAACAATTTTGTTTTATGACCAAATTATTATTAAAATGGCTAATTTTTGAGATGTCAGATTTGTCACATTTAGAGTTTAAGTAAGTGGGATATGAGATACACATACATTTCGAAATAGAAATATTTATTTTTTAAGGGGCATAATTACTGTATAAATAAACAGTGAATTAATTTATCAAGGTATGCAAGTATGCATAGGGTTACAAACAGTGCTAAAATTATATTCAGTGTTCAAAATTTGACTGGAAAGTATCACCCCAACCCTGTTCAGCAGTCCATCCAGGGATCATATTAGGGAAGGCACAGGTTCTCCCTTCCAGGTTTCTCAGACATGGGAGTTCAGTGCTGGATTTGAAAATAGTTTGCATGAACTTGCAATGATTCGATTTTTTTCGATGGTTGTCCCTCTAAAAAACCGGGTACTCTTTCTTAAGCACTTATCCCAGACATTGAAAGGCACTGGGCTTTTCCCCACTTTTAGTGTCCAAGAAGGATGTATTGTCATTGGGGATTGTGTGTAACTTACACATGGGGGCAAGTAGGCTGCCAACTTCCTCCCCACCATTTATCAGGGTGTGGAAGTATGTAAAAGAATAAAAAACAATGCTGAAGTCATGTACATCATTCTAAATTTGACTACAATATATCCAGTGGCATCCCAATCCATTTCACCTCTAATTTCCTGTTTGTCAGGCCAGGATCACTACTGGGGAAGCCACAGCTTTCCCCTTCCACGTTTCCCAGACAGGGATGTCCAGGCTGGATCTGAGGAGGAATATCTTTGACTACATATTACACCAACTACAGATTAGGAGATCTGACTTTACTCTGCTGCTTGCTACTGGCTGCTTATGTGTTCCAAATGAGCAGCTTAGAATGCGTTCAAGTGAAGCCAGTGGGTCATCATGACAGCTGGGCATCTATCATTTTCTTTAGATGGTTGGTAATGGCAGCCTCTATATTTCTCCCCTGACATATTTCCTTTCAAGCATCATTTAGATAGCAAAATAAGGCTCCATAAAGTCTGAGCCAGTGGACAAAATTAATCTCTTTTCATTCACTCCCATGAAGCAGTGAACCCTCTACCCATATACACAAAAATATGTGCTGTTAGCTGTGGGGTAAGTAAATACTGTCAATATGCAGATGCTGTGGTAGCTCACAACCAAAAAAAAAAAAAGCCCTATCCTAGCTTCAGGTTTTATTTAGACAAGTCAGCACATTTATGAGGTGCAAAGTATAGTAATCGTTAGAGAATTCTGGTAACAAAAACCTTGTCCCTTCCCCACCTACCCAATTTTTGTTATTTATATTTCTTTTTAAAAAGCTCCTACAACCCAGAAATAATCACCCAAATCCAGTGTCATGGGATTCTGTGCCTCTTTTGTTAGTTGCGACCAATGATCAAACACTCTGCTTTTTGCACTCTACTGCTTAGCCAATTGGTTTTGTGTCTGCTTGTTATCATGATGTAATGCTGGAAAGCATCTAGATTCTGTGAAGACCCAATGATGGACAATTGTGGCAGCCAATGGGCAGCACCCATATACTCTGAAAGAGACATGGCCACTGCAGACTGGACCTTTCCACACTACAAAGAAAAAGAAAGATGGTCTGGAACCAAGACTGTCATGTGACTGTAGTTTTGGGTAAGTAATTGGTAGACACAAACAAAGAGTTGTGTTGTAGGGGTTAATATATAGGTTCCAGTTAGGATGCTACAGAAAGGCATACGATACGATGGAACTTAGATCTATCGTTAGGTATTCAAAATACAGCATTGCTACTCTTACAAGAATAATTAAAGTGTGGTGGTTTTTGTAAAAACATTGGTGATATTACAGGATTACTACTCCTGTATAAAACAAAGGCAAGAAAAAAAATGTGATTGTATTGTTTCACAAATAATGAATTATCTAAGGATGCTTAATAGATGCACAGTTATAAGAATTACATTTCCATTAGAAACCAGCAAATCATCAGCTGGTTCATTTAAATTAGTGATTTATTAAAATATTAGTGCGGTGTCTGTAGTTAATTAAATGAAATGCTTGAATGACTGCTTTTGGCAAATAATCAATTCTCATTATTGGATCATTTGATTGGCCATTCAAGAAAAACATGTTCCTTTTCGGGGGTGACATTGGGTTTCAGATCTTAATAATGTGCAGGAACACATAGGTTTATGTTTTCTATTCTGTAACAAGCTTAGTATTAGAAATATGTTAACTTTTATGGGGATTAACTATGCCTTTAAATAGCCTAGAAGCTGAGCATTCACACAGATATGATAATATGATATCTTTTTGAAAGTATTACATACTATCTACTGTGACAAGTTGGAGGTTGTCTACCTCAATGGTAATACATAACAGTGAGTCCAGTCCACTTCAGACATGTTTTTTTGGGCTCTTTCTGCCCACCTTTATTTACAACAGAAAGTTCACAAACCATGAACCATGCAGGAGGGGTTCCACCATCAATCCAGAAAAGAACAATATTCAGCCTCCTAGTTTTTTTTTTGTAGCTCTACTGCTCAGCCCCCCTCCCCCCCCGACTTGGTCATCCAGACCATCTAACACACTTCCCAGCACTCTTGCATAAATGCTGTAACTCTGTCAAGTGTCAACTTTGTGTTTTTCTTTTTCCTGCAGCTCACTGCTGCACTGTCTTTCTCTCAGGCTCGGGCCTCTGGCTGTCCTGTCCTGCACAGCACAATGCAGACATGCACCTCTCTTTTCCCATTCACACACACTAACTCCCGGGAGGGTTGAGCACTGAACTCTGATTCTGACTCTACTATGACCCCAACACACACCTGCACCATTAGTGTGCCTGTTCTCTGCAAATCCTGGCCTAGAGTGCCATTTTACACAGTGGCATGGCCACGCCCTGCCACACTACAATGTAATTAACATTTCATACTCAGATGACAGACATCATTTCTGAAATAAAAACATTTGCTGTGGAACCCCTGACAAATATTTTTAATCATATCTGGAAAACCTTATTTCATTCAATTTACACTTGGAGGCACAACATTGCTCATATTAGTTAGAACATATTATCTTTGAAAATTAAATGGATTCACTGCAAGGATGTAATAGAGAAAGGGTGACACCCTGGTATTTCTTATCCAGTTATTGAAAGTTATGGAGAGTAGGATGGGGGGCAACAAATGTATATTTGGCATTGGTGGTTTGGTACTGGTGCTTTTACTAGTTGGGGATAACTTAAAGCTGTATATTGCACCTAATGTGGTTCTACAGTGACCCTTGCATATTGGTAATGTAAAAGCTTGAGTCCTACATCAGACTTACAGGAAATCCAGTCACAGAGTGGATGCATAGAGTGGGGCTCGGGAATGAGCACGCACCAATACCACCATAGCAAGTGGCTTGCTATTGGGGACACTGGTCGAATTTGAATACATAAGAAAATAAAAGAATAAAAAAAGTAGAATAGAAAAAAAATAGAATAGACTATAACAGAATAGAAAATAATAGAATTAAAAAACAATAGAATAGAATAGAAAGTATATAACCATTTCCTCAAATTCAAATAGAATCAATTTGAATATCAATAGAATAGAAATAGAATAGAATAGAATAGAATAGAAAATGACAGAATAGCATAGAAAAAAAAAACAACAGAATAGAAAAGAAAGAATATAATCATCTTCAAAAATTCAAATTTGGAATAGTATACATTTTAATTAGAATAGGAAAGAATAGAATAGAAAATGATAGAATAGAATAGGATAGAATAGAAAAGACTAGAACAGAATAGAACATAAAATATTAGAATAGAAAAGCATAGAATAGAATAAACAAATAGAAAAAGAATAGAATTAAAGAAACAATAGAATAGAAAGAATATAGCCATTTCCCAAAATTCAAATATATAGAAACAAATAGAATCAATTTGAATTGTAATAGAATAGAAAAGAATAGATTAGAATAGGAAGATGGTTATATCCTTTCTATTCTGTTGTTTTTTTCTACACTATTCTGTTGTTTTCTAATCTATTCTTTTGTATTATATTTCAATTTGAATTTCTATTCTATTCTAGTGTTTTTTTATTATATTATTTTCTATTCTATTCTTTTCTATTCAAATTTCAGAAGATGGTTATATTCTTTCTATTTTATGCTATTCTTTATATTCTATTCTATTTGTTTTTATTCTATTATTTTATTTACTATTCTGTTTTGTTCTATTTTTACTCTATTATATTCTATTATTTTATTTTATTTTATATTATTTTCCATTCTATTTTTTATATTCCATGTCTTTATTTTCTATTCTATTTTATTCTCTTTGGAAATTGGAAAACTATTTGAGGTTGAAAACTTTTCGAATTCGAATTTGAAAACTATTAGAGTTCCAAAAAATGAACTGAACGGGTTAAATGAATTTAAAGCAGAGTTCCACCCAAAAGTGGAACTTCCGCTGGTTGGATTCCACCCCCCCTCAGGTGTCACATTTGGCACCTTTCGGGAGGGAGAGGGAAGAGGACACCTGTCTTTAGACAGGTGTACTTTTCCATGCTTCCGGGAGCTCTGGCTGGCAGCCGTTGACGTCAGCAGCCCGGCTCCCTCCTCCCTGCTCGCTTTGCTTCTGGCCGCCTGACCAGTAGCAGCGCACGGCAGAGCCTCGCGCATGCGCAGTAAGGTGTCCGGCGTGAAGCTGTACTGCTTACACGTCCAGGTTCCCTTACCCGCGATGGAGGTGGCTGCAGGCGAAGATCAGCGGTGGGTGCAGACATCGCTGGACTCCAGGACAGGTATGTGTCCTATTATTAAAAGTCAGCAGCTACTGTATGATTTTTTTTTTCCTACCTCGGACCTCCGCTTTAACTAAATGAATTTATGTAAATAATGAATCGAAATGAAACTAAACAATTTTTTTTGTTCTGCACATGGCTAGTGACAAAAAGTTTTATTGAACAGGCAGCTATATGCTATACATTTTAAATTATTTGCTAAATAACATATGGTAAATATATTGGTATAGTTAAAAATATACTAAGTGCTTGCTGCTTTTGGTGCTGCAAAGGAAATTGGTGCTAGAAAACTTTCTTCTGCTGGACATTGTGAACATAGGTAGCTTGAGGAGTAGGTAGCTAAATCATGCACATCATATGTCCCTCTCTAATCAGTAAATGAATTAGAAGGTATCTCCACTTCACACCAGCCCAACATACCTTATCAGTACTGGCCCAGGGTACAAATACTCCCATCCCAGTCTTCCTCTGAAGCCCACTAGACTACTCTGTTTTTGGTTTGTTGTAGAAAACAGGAAAACTTCCAGTACACCTACAAGCACAGAATGAACATTTACTGAGATCTCAACACAAACTCTAGTGGTGTAAGGCAAGAGCGTTGACCGATAACCCACTGTACTGTTTTCAAATTTAATGAAATGGAGGTCATGTTCTTTTGCTATTCTAATTAAAACAGCTTTGTATGACTGATTTACTGAATTCTTTATTTCATCAAGAAAAGAAGATGCCAAGGTTTCATTTAAAAGAAATGTGCTTTAAATACAGATATCATAAAATAAATCAATTAGAAAAGACAAGTAAATGTGATTTAACTGAGATTGAAGTGAAAATGATGGGCTGAATATTATATTGTGGAGCATTTTCTTTTGTTCTCTCTTATAATACGTCCATTAGCATAGCATAATCTTAGGAGTGGAAAAAATATTAGTTCACCAGTACATTCTACAAGTATTTTACAAGCACAGAGGCTTTAGTAACATGTGGCAAAGATACCTTGTTGTATATCAAATTCCAACAAAACAACAATTGCTTCTGTCACATTGGTTTTGTGGATGACTAGAAGATTATTTTTGTGGACAGCTGCAATTGTCAGAGACAAAATGACATACTAACTCACCTAGTAAATGGAACATCAGTATAGCACAAAACATACTCCCACACAGTGCAGGATTTAGATAACAAAGGATGTGATTCAGTGAAAAGGATTCCAAACAATTGTCAAATTGAAAAATGAAATGCGCACAGTCTGAGAATGGCTCAGCTGGGATATTACAAATATTTTTCTCATTTTTATTTAATGTAAAAAAAAAAAATGCAGTGCCCTAGAGAAACATTTATAGTTTTTTTGCAATCAAATCTGCCTGTAAACGACAACAAGGATAGTTCCTCTTTTAGTTTAGCTTTGTTACCCCTTTATCTAGAAAAAGAGTTTTACAACATTTCTTACCTTTAGACCCCTTTCACACCAAGGCGTTTTTCAGGCGTTTTTGCACATAAAAAGCACATCAAAAACACTCCCCATGCATCTCAATGGATGCTTTCACACCGAGGAGTCACGCTTGCTAGGCGTTGCTAAAAGTCCTGCAAGCAGCATCTTTTCAGCTTGTTTTGTGCGCTCAAAATAACGCCTCAAAAATGTACATTGAAAATAATGGTTAATGAAATGTGCACTGAGGCTGTGGGAAGGATCACATGTTTGAAACCCTAACGCTTGAAAAGCGTGGCAAAAACGCACACTAAAATCATGGCGTTTTACAGGATTTTTGCAGGTTTTTTTTCCAACGCCTTGGTGTGAAAGGAGCCTTAATGTTGCAGATTTTGTCTTCTGCTGCAGCGTTAAATATTTTAAAGATGTTTAAAAATTACCAGATAAATGAAAATTTGATCCTGTCTTCAATTCATTATTCTCTGAGGCAGCAGACTGAGCAGACCACCTCGAACCCTCTTTCATAGGCAAGAGATTCATGTTTATTCTAGAGGATTCCATAGATATCCAAATCATCTGGAATAGGTAATCTTACTATAAAATGTTGGGAAGTGGTATCGGGGGGGGGGGGTGTTTGATGGGGGCTATAGCCCCGGGTCTGGTATTTGTCATTTAAAATTATTACCCCTGAGTCCCAAGGCCTGGGGTTGGTCAGGAACTCGGGGCAATGCGGGGCCGCACTACCCCGAGCAGCCGAATGACAGACAAAATCTCGCCTCCAGTGGTCCAGTGGACTGGCTCCTATGATGGATGTCACACTGGTCCAATGCTGGGACCAGGAGGTGGGATTTAGTGGACACTGTGTGAAGTGGAAGATCCCCACTCTGTGTAAACCGCCGGCTGGCAGCTCTCCTATCCCCATGGCATGCACTGCCAAGGCTGTGCTGATGATGGGCACTAGCTAGACAGCACTGAAGGGCACTAGCAAGTCTGCGCTGATGGGCACTGGTGAGGCTGTACTGATGGGCACTGGGGAGACTACACTGATGGGCACTGGTGAGGCTGCGCTGATTGGCACTGGCGAGGCTGCACTGATGGGCACTGGGGAGACTACACTGATGGGCACTGGTGAGGCTGTGCTGATGGGCATGGGTAAGGCTGAGCTGATGGGCACTGATCAGGCTGAACTGATGGGCACAGGTACAGCTGCACTGATGGGCACTGATCAGGCTGCATTGATGGGCATTGGTGAGGTTAAGCTGATGGCCACTGGCAAGGCTGTGCTGATGGGCACAGGTACATCAAATTCACTTTCGGGCTGAAGCCCATCTAGCAACACCCCTGATTTTGGGGTTACCTCAGGGCCATCTGGAAAAACTGCTGCAGAAATCTTTATCAGAAGCTTAGGGGCATATCTATAAAGCTGTGAATGTGATATTAACCAAACATTCACTGCAAGTGAATCAATCACCATAGTTTAAAACACGTGCACCAGCATGATACACCTGGTGAATATCACACGCACTGCTTTATAAATATACTCTTTGAAGGCACCATCAAGTTACTTAATCTGATATAAAATCAGGTATTCCAGGTGCCCCTTAAAATATTTTACTCAAAGAAGATCTAAATCCAAGCACTGAGACCTTAAAGAGGAACTGCAGTCTTCTCACATAATTTGTAATAAAAACATATTTTCCATTCTGAAGCTTCCCTTCAAACACTTTGCATATTATTTTATATATACTGTGATTCTGTACTTGCCAAATATGCTTCAGAAATCTTCCTCCACTGAGTCTGGCTGCATCCATTTTAACTGTGAGCAGCTGAAGCTGCTGCCTGTTCACTTCCTGGATTTACACAGACACACAGAGGCACACCTCCTGCCCTGCAGCTTTCATTGGCCCTCTTATGATTCATCCCCCCTCCCTTCCTGGCAGAGAGCGGTGCATGATGTCAAACACTGAGGCATTTTACCAGACAAGAAACATGAAGTGTGTTGTTTAAGGTATTTACCAGCAGAAAAAAAAATGTTTTACTATCCAAAGTTAAAACAACAAGGGCAGAGGATTTAATAGATGGAAAGATGAAAAGATGACTAAAGTTCCACTTTAAAAAACAACTTTTGTGGAAAAAAATATCAAATAAAAAAAATTATAGCATATACAATTTCTACACAAGCCGTATCATAACCTAATGTTATTTAAAAAATCACCTTTCCATTTCAATCTGGAGTACTGTATATTTCTGTACCGCTGGTGTACAGAACATCTCCAAAAATGTAATTTCCTGCTCGAGTGATTGGCTCATTAAGTCTGCACTAAGATAAAAGTCAGAAATAGCATATTTGGTAAGTTACTCTTTAAGGGTTAATTACTTCAAAAGGAATGCAGACACTGCAACTTTTCTCATCAGAACACTAAAAATGCACCAGGTGATTATAATGAACTAAACATTTTTTTTGTCCTGGTAACCAAATCCAAATGTTCACAGGCTTCTCTAGAACAGTAAGTGAGAGAGAATCATCCAACTGGGACATCTGTTCTGTGATTTCCACTCACCTCCTTTTGTGTCTCCATTCCTAAAGCAGCCCATAAATTACTAATGTTTTTGTTTCTTTTTTTTTTTCAACCCGTTGGTTGAACGAAAAAAGTGACTTGATTCCCTGATGTGGATGGGGGAATGCTCCTGCTAAGGTATTGTATTCTAACAGTGGAGAGACTTCCCTTCAATCAAAATACACTGATCAGCACTGTCAACTATAGCCTCACGGCATTGAACAAGCGAGGGAAATCTGACAAGCTGGTTGTACAGAAGTTTATCGGTAGAGGGAGAAGTTGGACGGGGAGGAGGAGGAGGACATGATGGAGTAAAGAGATGAGGAATAGGGAGAGGAGGGAGAGAAGGGGGATGAGTCAAACTCATGAAAGGGGACTGAATCCATGAGCTGAAATGGGAGTAGCTGCAAAACCAACAGATTTGGGGAGCATGGGGGTGATTTGGGGAATATTTTTCTTCTTATCCCACAGCTACAGAAGAAACACCTGTCATGGGAAGGGTGATGCTGGAAAAAAATATGGCTTTTTTAGAATTCTGCAGAGGTTCATGGCTATGCTTGACCCTCATCAGCTAAGCCCCACTACCCTTTTTCCAACTTCCCACGGCATATCCTAAACCTCTGAACCCCTCTGTGAGACTTCCCTCCCTGTCATTAGAGGCTGCAAATTTTGCTACAGATGCAGCAGGAGATTGTTGTGCAATTTTGGAGGAAATATGGAAAGTGAGGAAAGAGGAGGAGGAGGAGTAAGGATTCTTTGCTTTATTTTAAAAAAGCTGGTCGCACTAGTGATATTAACAAATGAATAAATATGAATATTAAAAATATCATAAATTGAACAGTGCGTAAATAATAAAAAAAGTCCAAAAATTAAAAATATAAAAGGCCACATAGAACATAAACAGAGCAGATGGAACGCAACAATAGATGTATCTGCATAGGCATAGACCACCGCGTGACAGATCAAAGCAAATAGTGACACCTCCACCTCTTATCTAGTGGCAGCTTATCAGATGTAAGCGCAACAAAGCACTTTGGCTGTACCCTAGCCCAGGTCCCCACCTGGGGATGTGCCCGACAATCACAGGATCCCAACAGGGCAGATGTAACTTAACCACACCAGAGAAGTGGAGGAATGGGCCGTCCAAAGCTACCTCAGGGCAAACTCCAGAAGACAGCTAAAACGACCCACTCGTCATCAAGGAAAAATCTCTCCACAGGCACCGGGAGGGAGGGAAAGGATGACACCAATAGTGTGATACCGTTGAGAGGTTTATTAAAGTAAAAAATAGTATTGCACTTACATCAGCGTAAAAACATTCAGGCATCCGAATAGAGTAAGCCGGCCGGCTTCTGATAATGAACTCACGGCAGTGACGTCAGCACGTCTTCCCCGACGTACGTTTCGTCAAACAACAGGACATAGTCATGGGGATGGAAGACGCGCCGACGACACACTGCCGATTAAGTATACAGAGACCCGGAAACAGGAAGGCAACAAACCTCCATATTGAATGAGGGCAAATAGAGATTGTGAACTAGGAATGTATATATTAACTAAAAACGCCTTTGAATGATAACCTAAAGACGATCGGTGATTGAATGTGCGAAAACTACAACACTAATAGGGTATCTAAGTTAAATAGATATCGATACCACACAATATATTATATGCCTCAAGCGTTACATTGTATACCTAATGCAAGATACATGTGCAAAAGGTGACAGTGAATTAAAGTGTTTGTTCACCAATGCCAGGAGTCTGCCAAGCAAAATAGGTGAGCTAGAAGCTCTGGTGCATGAGGAGAACTATCTCTGTCTGTGGTGGTGGGGAGGCAAAATGGGACAGGAAGGCTTTCTCTCGTATCGGTCCTTATAATTATCGGGTCAGTACACTTCTTACTTCGGTTCTAAGTCGATATGGTTAGTTTAGTATCAAGAGGAGTACGTGGTCTCGAAGATCGAGTGGATAAAACGAACCGTCTGAGGACCGTAACCACTTGTTTGTGAAATTAAGTGACAGTGGAAAACGTGTACATAGAACGTAATCCATATGTTACATTGCGAACTCCGTATATTATATAACACACCATAGCTATAGATAAATTGAATCTATGGGATAATCACAACATCAAAAGCGTGTAAGTTAGTGGCTAGCAGAAATCCAATAGTAAGTTTCCGCAAAAATCAATTATATATGTAAGGATCAAGTGTTAGAGATAAACGGGAGTAAGTTATACCTCCAAACAACGGAAGGACAAAGGCCCAGAGACATATGAATTAGCCGTCACACAGCAGCCGCGCAGAAGGTAGGGGTA